>MU224963.1:2037019-2062108 GCA_018584345.1 Thuja plicata | reverse complement strand
TGCCTTCCAAAACCCAAAATGCATCCTTCTGGTGCATATTTTACACTTACAATGCCAAATGAAGATCAAATGAAGAAGTACAGGAGAACAGAGGTCTCGTAGTGTGCCCTAGCCGACTGTCGACACTCAAAAATTTGTATTCCCTATGAACCGATAGATGGTTCCACATCTCGGTGAGGGAAATGTAACATTTTTCTTTGTTTATTTTTTTTTGAAAAATGTTAATGCGGATAAGATGGGTTGAAATAAGGGGAGCATACCTTTGATAAACCCCAACTCGGAGGTAACCGACAGTCAACCTAAAAATATGTTGTCCATGTCGAGTTTATTTGGTACCACAATTGCCTATGAACTACCCCATTCACCGGAAGGAAGGCACACCAGATATGGGCATTCCTCTTCTTTCCTCTAAAGAATGACCCCCTGGCAGTCCTCCCACCCACCCTTGCAAGGCATTGGCCATTTCGGCTGACCTTCTGACCGGAAAAAGGCGTTGGCTGAGAATGGTAAGCACTACTGTTCCACAGGAAAGAGGCACACCAAAGCTCCCTTGCTCCCTCTCGGTGCAATTGAAAATAGAAATGACAACGTTTTCTCTTTTTTTTTGCCTTATATCCTGTTAACGTCGCAATTGCGACGTTGTCGAGTTATAATTGAAAAAAAAAAGCCAAAAACACATAACATCTGCCCCCCCTCGCAAATTGCCTTCACAATTTCACCCCAAATGTATTAGTGGGGGAAGAACATGATTACTGCTTTAATTCATACCTTTTCCTTGGAAGAAGGTGAAATACTACCTGCTACAACCCATATGGAGGCTGCATCTACCACCCCCTATGACAATGGTGTTTTGGTTGAGCCATTTCTCAATGCCTCGCCCATGGGTAAGAGTTTCTCATCACCATGAGCTTATACTATTTTTATGGTGGCTGACAAAGGATGGATGGTCCATACAAAATAAAATGTCAGTTATGACATGAAGGCTGGTCGACCATCACAATGTGCCACAAGGAAAAGGAAGGGACCACAGGGAAATCACCAATGGAAGGAAGAAGACCCTAGATTTTTCTACCAAGGTGAATAAATGAGGTTCCTTTCATGGAACATGTGGGGGCTAAACGACCCCCAAAAAATAGTTCACTCTTAAGAATTGTATTCTAGAAAATAGTATTAATATCCTTCTCCTTTAGGAGGTTAATATGAAAGAATCCCCTTTCAGTTCCTTAATGAGGGTTTTATGGCCAAGATCCCAATATTATACTAAACAGAATAAAATGGGGCCTTAGGTGGTATAGTTAGTGTGTAGAATCCACAAAAGGTTGATGGGGCTCTTACCTTTTCCAATCAGAATGTTATGATTGTTAGGATCAGTTCTAGAGGTATGACTTGGTTCATGAGTAATGTTTATGCACCCAACTCATGTAATGGTAGGTAAAAGTTTTGGAATGAGTTTACACCCCTTATGCAGCATTCCATCACTCCACACTTGCTCCTTGCGAGCGACTTCAACTCACCTCTTTTCCCATCGGAAAAAATGGGCGAGCTTGAAGACTATAAAAATATGGTGGACTTATCATATTCTATTATAAAGTAGGCCTAGTTGACATTGATCCCATGAAACATTCATTCACCCGGTCTAACCATAGGAAGAGTGTGGACCACATTCAGGTGAGACTCGATAGATTCCTTTGTTCTTCCAATTGGGACATAGGATTTAATTCCTTAAGAGAATTATCTGATCATAATCCACTCTTATTAGATTGAAAAAATAGGCTACATAAGAGACATAGTCCGTTTCACAATGAAATCATGTGGGGAACCCACCCTAATTTCCACTCTTGTTTCAAAGTACAGTAAGAATCACCCCTCATAGGAACTCCTATGTTCTGGGCGATTCAAAAACTAAATATTATCAAAATAAATGTAAAAGGATGGAATAGGTTCACATTTGGCAATATTTTTTAGTAGAAAAAATAAATCAAAGTGAGGTTGACTTATATCTAGAAGAAACTTACTAGGGGTGACCTATTTGGTACAACACATGCTGAAGAAGATTATCTGAGGACTAAATGGAAAAACATATTGTATAGGGAGGAAATTTTTCGCAAGTAAATATCCAGAGTCCAATGGTTAAAGGAAGGGAAAAAAACTTGGCCTTCTTCCACCACTCATCTTATACCCATAAGGAAAGAAACGCCATCCTTTAACTTAGAGATGAACATGATTGGATCATTACAAAAGATATGCAATTGGGTCTCCTGACATCTGACTTCTTCTACAAAGATTTCAAGGATGATTTTTTTTTTTCTGATAGCACTTTAGAGGAACAAATGTTGGATTGCCTCCAAAGAATTGTTTCCAAGATGGTAAACAATATTCTCATGGCCCAGATTATGGCTAAGGAAATGCAGAGTGCTACCTTCTCAATGGGTTTCTTCAAGGTCGTGGGCCTAGGTGGTTTCCTTTCTAGTTTTTTTTTCATGGTTTATGGGATATAGTGGACCCTGATATAGTTGCGACTGCAAGAGACTTCTTTAGAATGAGCAGACTTATCAAATAACTAAACTTTTCTTTTATTGCCCCGATTCCTAAAATTATATAATCAATCTCTTTCCATGACTTCATGCCAATAAGTCTATGCAATAAAATATATAAAATCTTTTCCAAAGTTTTTGTCAATAGAACCAAATTACTACTTGACAATCTTATTCGCTGCAACTAGAATACGTTTGTCCTCGGGTGACAAATATTTGATGAAATTATTACTTCCCACGAAGTCCTTCATTATATGGAGAAGTGTAGGCTTCTGAGGATGGATCTCAAACTAGACATATCCAAAGCTTACAATAGGGTCAAATAGAATTTCCTTTCCAAGTGCTTGAAAGCCTCAGATTTGATAAGAAGGTGATTTCTTTGATCAAGGAATGTGTGACCACTATCTATTACTCTATCTTGGTCAATGGTTTCCCTGGGGGATTTTTTGGTGATGCTAGAGTTATCAGGCAGGGAGAAACACTATCACCTTACCTATTTATCATGTTGGCCAAGGTTTTGGGGAAAAATATTTTGTGCATGATATGTGAGAAAAAAATTCTTGGCATGTAATTTGCTTCTACCCTAACCCTATTGGTATTGCAACAGTTTGTAGATGACACAATTATTTTTGGTATTGTGTCAGTGCTCAGAGCTAGATGTTGGAAATGTATTCTAAGACAACATGCCTCAATTTCATAGAAAAGTATCAATTATGTCAAAAGAAAGGTCTATTTTTTAAATACACATCTCTCCCAATAGAAAAAGTTAGGAATATCCTTGGATGCCATTTTTTTTATCTACCTGATAGTTACCTTAGGTTACCATTCATTTTTATGGAGGTGTAAAACTCTATCTGGAACAAAATTATGGAAATAATGCAGCATAAGATGGATGGATGGAAGGGAAAAATCTTGAGTAGTGCAAGTAAGTTGCAACTCCTCAAATGGTCCTTGCAGGGGATGCTTGTCTACTTCCTTTAAATCTTCATAATACCTAAAAATTTGGCTGATAAACTAGAGAGAATCTATAGAAACCTTCTTTGGTATAGAATGGAAGGGAAGAAACAATTGGCTTTGGGGTAAAAGTACAAACCTGTGTCACACTTTTATAAAGGAAAAGGACTACGACATGCAAACTGTTCAACTTTAACGACATAAAAAGTAGCATTTGTATTTAGAATTTGAGGATGATGTAAACTAATGAAATTTATAAAAAATGGATGAAGTCTATGCCTATAATTTTTTTAATTTTTTTGAACAAGAACTGACATAGTTTTTTTAATTTTTGAAGTTTATTTTTCAGTTGCTGAAAACTGCTAAAAATCTGGGGTCTAGTTCCCACCAAACAAGTGTATGCACAAATAATCTATTTTTCCTCTGATTTCAAAATATGTTATAGATAAAATGTATAGCTAGTGCAAAAAAGAAGAAAGATTGGTTTTCAATTTATATTTTCTCCATTATAACTACTCAAAGTCAAACTTTCTGAAATCGACAGTTTTCATCTCCCACCAAATTTCCCCTATCAAATCTACACCATTCAGAAAACAAATTACATATTCTTGAAGAGGACTCTCTCCTCTAGTGTTAAATATAAATTTTAAATTTTTTGATATGATTTACTATTTTTTAATTTATTTGAAGCAACATCTTCTCGAATGTTAAAATACCTACTTCTTGTATTTTGAAATTATAAAATATTAGATCTAATCAAAATACTATAAAATTTATATGACAATAATCTTGACTCTGAGCTCGACAAAAGGGTATTTTTTATATTTTTTAAAAATATCATTAAAAAGAGTAGGGGTTATTGAAACATCGATTTTCTGAAATAATTTTATTTCTTTGGTAATTGGTATAAAACATGCATTTAATAGACATTTCCAATTGGAAAAGTTTAACCACTTATCTAGCTTCGCTAGAATGAATCTAGCTAGACCATATGTTTGAAGAAAATTAATTTTTGTTTATAAATACTCAAATTTAGTTGTGCTGATAAGTGGTCCTGAAACGTGACATAGCTTTGTTCTTTTACCCTTTGGTTAAATGAGATTTAGGTTTTTGGCCAAAATCTATTGGAGGTCTGGGTGTTAGGAGAATCTCTCACCTTAACAAGGCTCTTCTCACGAAGATTAGATGGAATATTTATAGACATAAGGAAAAATTATATGATATTATGTCTGCCAAGTACTTGAATAAAGATAAATTTCATTTCTTGTTGAATTTGGAACAGGGTCCAAAATTTGGAGCGACATAATCAATTATAGGTTTATGCTCGTTCAAGGTCTTAAGTGGGAAATTGGAAACAAACTAACAATCCATTTTTGGGATGATTGTTAGTTGGATGAAACACCCCTTTCCTTTCTCCCTGCCTATCATGACCTTTTTGGGTTGGCTAAACAGTTCTTTGGAATATGGGTTGAGAACTACATGGACCAGTCTAGATCTTGTAAAGAAATCTATATTTTTTGTCAAAGCCTTCAGCACCTGAAGCATCTACCATTATATTTTCAAAGGAGGCTTGGGGAGTACATAATATTGATGTTCCCAAGAGAGGATAGTTTTGTCTAGAAATTTAATGTCAGTGATGAATTCACGATGATATCTTCCTATCTAATGTTTATCTGTGATGGTGGCTTGAATTGCCTGTGGAGAAAGGCTTCAAACTCCCAATTAATCCCTAAGAACAACTTATTATGGTGGAGGGAAACACATGACAATATTATTACACAAGACAATCTCATCAAACTTTGGTTCCAGTTGCCAAACCATTGTTTAATTTGTAAAGAAAATGACAAGTTCGTTAACCATCTACTTATACACTACCCCTTTGCATATGAGTTGGGGTAGAGATTCCTACAGTTACTTAAAATAAACTGGGTGATGAATAGGTATGTTCAACAGATTGCTCTCAATTGTAAAGGGACCTCCTCCAATCCTAATATCAAGATTTCTTGGTAGAAAATCCCTCCACTCCTAGGTTGGGCCATTTGGAAGGAAAGGGATAACATAATTTTTTGTGAAAAGGAAATCCCTGTCCACCTACTCCTCCCTCCCCTAGTGATTTCCAAATTTCAATGAATTGGGGCTTATAATACTCCTTTTGGATGCTTGACCTATCAAACAATATCAAACAGAAAAACATAAAATGGAACCCCCCTGTCTTAGATGGTCCAAATTAAATTTTGACGACACATAAAAGCAATCTCAGGGTCTAGCAACTATGAGAGGTGTGATTAGAGATGATGTAATGATGTTAGTGATAGCCTATAGTGGTGGGTTGCCTAGGCATATGAACAACCAAGCAGAGAGAATGAGCCTTTTTTAGGGGCTCACGTTTGCGCTCTCCATTGGGATCAAAACACTTTCAATCAAAGGGGATTCCTATCTCCTCATTGATGCTATTAAAGGGCTATCAAAAGCTAACTATTCAGTGGAAGGAATTTTGGGCAATGTTCATAGGCTCTTATAGGGATTTAATTCTTTTACGGTCAACCATATTTACATGGAGGACAATTCTCTTGAAAATTATCTTGCTATGCATTTATATAATCTAGAGGGGTTGAGGTGTTGGCATAACCATTTTTCCCAATCAGTTGATGTGCAAACTCTCTTGATTAGAGAATGTTAAACACCAAAGAGAGATAATTTATAAAAACCTAATTTGGAAGTGGTGTCTCCTCCTCTATAATTTAGGGTGTTGGTATCCCATTACCATTTCCTATTAATTTCTAAGCGGGAGTGGGGAAACAACCAAAATATTTTGAATTTGAATATGAAACTTATGATGTGGCATGCTAGTGATACTTATGGGGAAGGAATCACCAAAAGGGGTACTATTTATTGTTTATGGTGTAGTTGTATTCCTAGGTGAACTTTGTGTAATCATATTGATTACATTAATCTCAAGTGGTACCTCAAAATGATGAGATGATTAAATTATTTCACCCAACTAGACAAACAAGTATTTTTTCTGCCTTTAAATTGCTTGGTGTTAATGACAAATTTCCTTTGAAATATCAAGAGTTGTAGTTTTTATTTCAAAGTTGTCTTCCCTTTGTATTCTATATTATTTGTACCATCCTAAAAATTTAGCACCCATTATTGGTGGCTTTAGGACCTATTGGACCCCATTTCAGTGATTTCAAGATCTCAATGTATTTGTGCTTGATTTCCTGCATCTTTCATTTTCTCTCCCTGAAACTTTTCACACTTTCCAAGACCTGGATCTACTTTGAAATTAACAATGTCGGGACTAGGTCTAACTAAGTCAGCCTTGTCCTAGACTAGGTCAACCCAATTTGACCTTGTCCTAGGGAATTGCATATAAGTGGGCTCTAGGCCCAATGCATATGTTTCGCTTGTTGATCTTTATTTTTTGTCGGCCTGGCAATATTGAATCTTGAAATAAGTATAAAAGGACATCAAGGCCTCTAATTTTGACACATGAATATAATTCATTATTATGCAATATTTTTGCAAGCTATGTATATTCAAGTAAATAATCTTTAAGGAGAAATCAAGATTTCAAGTTGTGCAATTGAAGTGGTGGATCCAAGACTTGAAGGAAAGCATCAAATTCAAGGTCTCCATTTCTTCAAGATCCATTCAAGAAAATTAAATCTTCTCTCATTGATGCAAATTTATTCTCCCATGATGGACAAGTAGAGGAAATTTTAAGAAAGAAAGAAGATCCATCCCTCTTCTCCATTCATGATTTCAATCATACACTCATTTCAAGATCTAGGATTGGCAAGTGTATATCCATGTATTTGTGAAGGCATCCTTGATTCTATAACACATTCCAAACATACATTTCAAGCATCTTCGTGGATTTGACTAATTTCTACATCCATCCATGAGGGTTTTTCATGCAAGGTAAATCTGACATTTATCTTGTTTACGTTACTTTCCTTATCCAATTTCTATTTCATTTCAAGGTTGATTCCTATACAAGGTCTTGACCAAGGAAATCCCCTTTCCAAAAAAAATTTCCTTTCATCTTTTCTGCAGGAACATATTTTCAGAGTTTTAGATCGGGATTTTGGGAGTTACAGAACCTATAGTATATCCTTCATAGATTTTATTAGATTTAGAGTCTCCAGGACTAGGTCAAATTTCTTGGACAAGGTCGGATTTGTTTGACACAACCCTTTGGATCTAGAATTGTCACAGTCAAAAGTTATAGGTGTCAGAGTGCCAAATACAAAACCATTTCTTATTCTGACAATTCTACGATGGTCATATCCAGATATGAATTTTACTCCTCTTTTCTTAGCTTCAAGGTGAGTTCATTCTTCCTCTCTTCATCGTGCACTTATATTTATGCATCAGATCTGATATCATGTCTTATTCGCTATCATAAAATTAATTCCTTTAATAGATTTTCATATAATTTTTACATATCATATACACTTTGACATTAAAGGAACCCATCTCCAAATTGCAATCCATCCTCAAATTGAGATCTTTAATTAGCACAAATTCATCCTTTTGGGTTGTCCTAATATGATTTAAGTTTGAGGGTGAGCCTTTGGGGGTGTTCCTAGTGTATCATACCCCCATCCATTTGATTTGGTGAGTGATCTTCCTCCATAGCATTTCTCAAAATTTCGTATGATACATTTTGGTGAACCCAACTTATGAAATTTCATCTTTCGATCTTGGTGTTAGATTTACTTTGGATGCTTATAAATTCCATTCTGATTTTTGGTGTTAATATTATATCTTTCATGTTTATTACTACCTTGTATGCATTTTTTAGTCAACATTTACATTACCTCATAGTTTCATGCTTAAATTTGATAGTTAAATTGCATATTTATTTCAAATTACATTACCTTTCTCTTTCCTTTCATACCCTTATGCATGAGATTTATCACTTTGACTCTAACTTATATTATTCTGTTTAGAAGAAGTCGTATACTTATGGGTTCTGTTGATCCTAAACCCTCCTTTCCTAGGAATCTTTACGAGACCAACTTGCATTTTAGTGAGCCCAATCCTATAATGGAGAATAAATATTCTCATTATTCTCATGAAAAATAAGAAGCATTAAGGGTTCCTCCTTCTCAAGTCCAAAAACTCTCCCATGAGTTTGAGAAGTTTGATCAATGGCTAGGTCAAGAAAACAATAATCTTGAAGCTCTTTTCGTTGTAGAAATATTAAGGAAACTTATTCACAATGATGAACATTGTATTAACCTCTTGTGTAGCATTTCTAATCTCATTGAAGCCAATGTCAACCACATTAGGGATTGTACTCAATATTTAGGCTTTACTCCACCCACTACAAGTATTGAGACATCTTTTCCTATCTCTACTTCCATTCATAGTGTGTCCACTTATTCTCCACTTAGCTATCATCACAACTTCAATTCAAAATTCCAGTGCTACACATGTTAGTCTTCCTAATCCCATTTCTCCTTCTATTCCTTCAAGTGTTCCATGTGGTTAATTTCCATCATCCATGCCCACTTATCATAGTGTTCCTTTTTTATATTTAAACATTCCTTCAATTTCCAATAATTCTCCTAACACCTCTCATATTTCTCCTCCTACCATTCTTTCTACCGATTCTACCATTAATATCTTGGCTAGAACCGTGTCTTATTTACAATAAAAAATTGATTCCATGACTCAATCGAAGTTCAACATTACTAGTTTTGATAATTCTATTCCCTTGTCTATGGATATTATCCATGTTTTTATTCCGCAATATATGGAGATTCCTCATCTTGAGACTTGTAACAGTAAACGTGATCACATGACTCATGTTAAAACTTTCCAAAGTGTTTGTAGTGATTTATCTCATGATCATAGGTTCATGGAAAAAATATTACTAGAAATATTTTAGACAAAGCCTTGCAATGTTATGGTTCCTTGCCTCCTTATTCAACTGATTCCTTCCAAAAGCTTGCTAATGCTTTCATTGAACAATTTCAAAACAACATTGGTCCTAAAATATCTCTAATTGATTTAATTAAACAAGGTCTTAAAGAAAAATTTATTGATTTCATTGGTAGATTTAAGCATTTCCATGCTCATATTTCTTATCATGTGCTTGATATTGATGTATAACACATTTATATTGCTAATTTACAAAGTAACATTAGAGATAAGATACTTCTTCCGAACTCTCTTATTTTCCTCAATTGTATGTAGTGCTTCATCATTATCAACTTCAAGTGAGTCAATTTGAGGGCACAAATCCAATGGATCTTGTTCTCATTGATAAGAGTGATGTCACATCCAATTTTAACAATTTTTAGAAACCTAACAATTAGATCAAAATCAAAAAATCATCCAACAATGTTGATGAAAAAGTGGTAGTAGCATCCAAAGGTGTAGCTCCTCTTTTGTCTATTTTTAAACCTACTCGTAATTTTACTCATCTTTCTAAATATTTACATAATGTGATGATTTTAATTAATGATAATGTGTTAATACTTCATCCAATCAAACCTATTAACACATCTAAACCTCAATCCAAATACTTTGATCTCAAATTATTTTGCCAATATCATCCTCATCCTGGTCATGATATTGAAAAAATGTTTCCACTTGAAAGATGTTACCCAAGATCTTATTGATTCTAAGGCTATATATGTTTTTGGTGACCATGATCAAGGAAACAAATATGTGGAACCTCCTAATAAAACTTACAAATATGCACCAATCTTTTTCCATCTCATTTAACCAATACTATTGGTCAACCTTTTTCTTCCCAATGAATTGACTATAATGGAAAAATTTAATGAAGCCAATCATGTTGTTAACCAAGTTAAGCAAGTCAAACTTCAACTGTCATCTCACCCTTGCATTACCTTTGACCCTATTGAGACAATTAAATCACCAGATGGTCCTCTCTATATTTTTTCAAATATTAATGACCTTCCTACCTATAGTGCCCTTGTTAATCGCACTTGCATGGTGAATGTGATAACTGAAGAACATCTTTATAGTAAAAACTTGCAAAAATATGTTCATGATAAATGCGATGTTATGATTCAAACTTGAAATAGTTTCCTTTATCCTTCCTATGGCTCCATTTCATTCCCTATTCAATTTGGGGGTAAAACTTTAGATGTTACCTTCACTGTCATTCCAACTTCTGGCCTATTTCAAGCCAAACTTTGCCTTCCTTGGTTTTCCTGTATGTAAGTTGTGGCTTCTCCTATTCATAAATGTGCTAAATTTCCTCATAATGGAGAAATTATGACTGTTAACCATAGTCTTTATCATCCTTCTATGCCTCTCGACTCAGTTGACCTTGATTTATTTTGGCCTTCTATGCCTCAACCAACCCAAACTCATCCTGACCATCTCTTTAGGTCATACCAATCCTACAAGGTCTAAAAGATTTATGAACTTAGAAAACCTAAGGATGTTCCATCACTTTTCCCTGGATTTGGAATTCTTCCTATGCCACATATACCTCCTCTTCCTATTTCCTATACACATACTTCTCGACCCATCTTTCAACCTAGTGTGGTTCCTTTAGTTCTTCCTCCTAAAGAAGAAAATGACCCCATGTTGATTGGTATGATCCCAACTCAAATTTCTATCAAAACCAAATGTAACTATCATGCTCATGATTGTCATCACAAGGATCATGCTAGATCCTATCAACACGATTCTCAAAATGTTTCTTCACCTAATACAAATCCTCATGCTTCACTTCCCTTTGACCAACCCATGCTTGAGCCAATGGAAGAAGTAAATTTACACAAAATTAAAAAGAAAAAATATGATAATGCAATTTGTATCTTATTTCTATTAAAATTAATTTGGATGAATAAGATACTCTTGATGATGATGTTCTCGATGCTAACAATGATATTCATTTTAACGATTCCGATGACTATGATACTATTGATATTGATCATGATTGACCAGCTACGCTTTCATAATAGTTATCTATCACTCCTGGTGACAAACACAATGACCTATCTTCACAACTTGGTCCTTGTTTTGAACTGGCTATTGTTCCATATGATGTGCTTGATATTTCTCCTCTTGTGAGTTTTCCACCTTCCCTAAATACTATAGACCAAGATGGGGGTAAAGCAATATGCTTGACTAGCTCCTCTTGTACGATAGGTTCTACTACCTTTTTGGGATGATGACAATTTATTTTGAGATAATTCAGATATGCGTGATTTATCATATGACCTACTGACCCTAGAGTTGGTATATCCCTTTCATTGTCTCTTTTTTCATGCGCTCATTTCCCTTGATTTTTCCTTTTTGGGTTCATTTCATAGTGGAAACATTTATTTTGGATGCATGTACGCCCCATTAAAGAAATTGATCCCATTAAGGAATTTCCAATAGCCTTAACATGGGGGAAGACAATCCAACATGGGGGAAGAAAATCCACTTAATGTTCACATTTCTCTCTCTCTCTCTCTCTCTCTCTCTCTCTCTCTCTCTCTCTCTCTCTCTCTCTCTCACACACACACACACACACACACACACACACACACACACACACATATTCAATGCTATTTTTTAGTAGATCCTTAAACTGATCCACATTGTTCATTTGGTCCTTAGACTGATTGTGCATGTTTGGTCCTTTGACTTACCATCCTTCTTTGATCCCTAAGGAAGGTTACCTTTCCTTAGGACTAATTGTTCTATTGTAGGATCCATTATTGGAAGAACTTTCCTTTAAGGATTGATCCTTGTTGATGAATTGAACTAGCATAATATAATTTGCTAGACTATTCAATTACATCTCTCTCATTTTGGTTTTGGATTTTATGAGGACTTAAGTCACTTGGGGCTTGATGTTTCTTTATCTCCTTAACCTTAATGAGATCATATTATTCATTAGATCTACTTTACCATGAGCATGAGCTTGTCTCATACTCCCACTAAAGTAGGAGCTAAATGTATTGACCTAAAAAGTTAGCACCCATTATTGGTGGCTTTAGGACCTATTGGACCCCATTTTAGTGATTTCAAGATCTGAATGTCTTTATGCTTGATTTCTCTCATCTTTCATTTTCTCTCCCTGAAACTTTTCACACTTTCCAAGACCTAGATTTTCTTTGAAATTAACAATGCTAGGAATAGGTCAAACTAATTTGGCATTTTCCTAGACTAGGTCGATCCAATTAGACCTTTTCCTAGGGCATTGCATTTAAGTGGGCTCTAGGCTCAATGCATAGGTTTCTCTTCTTAGTCTTTATTTGTGGTCATCCTGGTAATATTGAATCTAGAAATGAGTACAAAAGGACATAAAGGCCTCTCATTTTGAAATCCATGATTATAATCCATTATTATGCAATCTTTTTGTAAGCTATCTATATGAAATAAACAATCTTTTAAGAGAAATCAAGATTTAAAGTTGTGTAATTGAAGTGGTCGATTCAAGACTTGAAGGCAAGCATCCAATTCAAGGTCTTCATTTCTTAAGGATTCATTCAAGTAAAGGAAATATCATCTCATTGATGCAAATTTATTCTCCCATGATGGCCAAGTAGAGGAATTATCAAGCAAGAAAGAATATCCATTCGACTTCTCCATTCAAGATTTCAAGTATACACTCATTTTGAGATCTAGGATTGGAAATTGTAGATCCATGCATTTGTGAAGGTATCATTGATACTAAAAATAATTTTAAACATACATTACAAGAATCTTCATGGATTTGACTGATTTCTACATCCATCCATGAGGGTTTTTCATGCAAGGTAAATCTGACATTTATCTGGTTTACATTACTTTCCTTATGCAATTTCTATTTCATTTCAAGGTTTATTCCTATAAAGGGTCTCTACCAATGCAAGACTCTTTCCACAAAATTTTTTCCCTTCTTCTTGTGTGTAGTAACATATTTTCAAAGTTTTAGATCCAGATTTCAGGAGTTACAGAAATAGTGGTAGATCCTTCATAGATTTCAGTAGATTCAAAGTCTACAGGACTAGGTTATCTTTCTTGGAAAAGATCGATTTTGTTTGACATAGTCCTTTGGATATGAAATTTTGATACTCAAAAGTTATAGGTGTTAGAGTTCCAGATACAAAACCATTTCTAATTTTGACAATATTGTGACAATCAAAACAAAATGTAAAATTTACTCCTCTTTTCCTAGCTTCAAGGTGAGTTCATTCTTCCTCTCTTCATCTGAACTTACTTTTATGCATCAGATCTAATATCACATCTTTTTCTCTATCATAACATTAATTCCTTTAATATATTTTCATATTATTTTTACATATCATATACACTTTGAATTAAAGGAACCCATCTTCAAATCAAAATCCATCTTCAAATCTAGATCTTGCATTAGGACCCCTTCATCCATTTGGGTTGTTCTAATCTGATTTGTGTTTGTAGGCGATCCTTTCAGGGTCTCCCTAATGTATCGTAACCCCATCCATTTGATTTGGTGAGTGATATTCCTCCATAGAATTTCTCACTATTTCATTTGATACACTATTATAGGGGTGACCTGAATCACATTGAGCTGAGGAAACTAGAAGGCTTGAGGAATGACTCCACAACGTGTCACATCTGCAAGGAGGGTGATGTTGAATATTTTATTGAGTCCATTAATGGGTTTGATGAGGGACTCTTTATCCATTTTTATATCTCCTAAGATAACAAGAGGGTTTTAGTTGGGGGTATTTATTTTGAGATCCATGAAGAGGTCATCAAAAGCAAGGCAGTTAGGACAGGGCTGAGCTTCCCCTTCCTTGGGAACAGGTTTTCTATATGATCATGAGGTACTTTAATCTATAAGGGAATTTTAAACTTTACTATTATTAACATATGTCACTTCTAAATCACTTTAGGAATCATGAAATCATCCCCTTTTCATTTTTCTTGTTGAATTTTCTTGAAATCTTTGTGTTTGATGTCAAGGATAATATTTTCCAAGGTAAAAATTTGATTTACTTGCACCGGGGCCTTATTTTCATGCTTTAAATTTTTATTTGGCCCTCTTCCCCCTAAATTGATTATTATCTATGAGGCCCCTGTATCACAATCCCCCCTGTTAGCTAACATTGTTGACATGCTTTGTCAAAATAAGAAAAAAGGCATTAGAAATTTGAGGGCTAGCAAAATTGCCTCCCATCTGAGCATCCTATAAATCCAAAATTATGATACCACTGCCACTAAGGTTGACCTTAAAGGAAAATAGTCTTCATTATCTACCTCTACGAGGAAAGGAAACAAACCTTCCCCCCACTAAGAAGGACACATTACTTGTCCAAGAGGTTAACATTGATAATGATGAGGAGGTGGAGTAGGAGCATAGCACTCCTCAAAGATCTGACATAATAGAAAGTAGATTTTCTAAAAAGGAGAAAAAAAAACTACTTGCCCATTATGATTCTAAGGAAGACACAAATCAATAGGGGAATCTAGCAGGTAATAAAGGGATTGAGAAAAATAAGAACATAGAGGACGAGGAGTTGGATATTGATGATCTCAAAGAAATTCACCTCCAACAACTCAACCCACACTTCCCATAAAGTAAAGGGGGAGCCTACCGATCCTAGTACTGACATGTTGACAACTAAGGAGAACCCTATTTTGTTTATCTTTCATGTGGCTTTTGCCTCAGATTTGGCTAGATTATAGAGTGAGGTGGATATTATTAAAAATAGATTGAGTGAGGTGGAAAGGAAAACTGGAAGTATTTCTAGGTCTTGTCTTTATGTGATGAACAACTTGACAACTTCTATCTCCTTGATGCAACAAAATATTCTCGGGGAGGATGAACAGAAGGAAGGAAATTATAAATATTTGTTCAAATAAATCACTGATGATTGGTCCCATGTATCGCATTGGTCTGGTTGTAATATTAAATCTTCACATAAGGTTTAATAGGGATTTGACCCTTACCCCTCTGGGCCTTTCTTGTATATTTTTTCTTATATCCCGTATGGCTTTTTGAACTTTTGTTAGGTTTGATACAACTTCAACTGTACAAGTAGGATGTTAGATAGGTTTTAAGTTTATTTTATTTTGTTTGGTACTACTTTATACTATGGTGCCAAATTTCATGGGTATAGGTTGTTGATCTATGCGCTATGTTTATCTCTTTATTAGTTATGTTCTAGGATAATTTTGATGTTTATCTATTGTTAGTGTTTTATGTCTGTATGCCCTTGGGTAGTGATTTTGTAAGGGTCAACACCCTAATTTTTGTTGTTGATTAATATTAAAAAAATGCTACAATAATTGACTTCTCTATCCTCATGTACTCATCAAAGTATTTGCAACATGTCCACTTAATGACACTATGTAAACCACAACACTCCATAAACCAAAGGAAATAAAAGAGAGTAAAAGAGTAGTCAACATAAAGAATACATTTGTTAGTGGCCAGGAGATGAATTTCATCCCTGATACTAATATTTTTACAATTCCATCTTCTACTCCACCTACATATCAACCCAGTGGCATGTATGATTAAGTAATTGATTCGACTAAAAGTTCAAGTTACACTCAGAGAGCTATTGAGAAATCCATAAAATAAGGAAAATATAAATATATATCTTATTATCCCTAATATGTTTGATCAACCAAATGAATCTATAGATGTTCCCAATGATAGAGTATAGGAATTTCACAAAGAAAATCTATGATATATACTTGAGCAATATTATATAATCTACAAACAAGCTATTGATCCATTTTATACATCTTTATTAATAAATTGATGATTGGTGCATAATTTTATGTTAGATTTTGGTGCATCTATTATTGTGATGCCATTAGAAGTCATGAACCGTCTAGGGATGCAAGTTTTTGCATCTCATGAAAAATGTTATGGCATGGATTCTCATAATATAAATGTGAATGGGTTGCTAAATTACGTTCTTGTATATATAGGTGCATATTGAGGTAAAAACATTGAATGGATATTATCATAGTGGATTAGCTAGATAAATGGGGCATGTTATTGTCTAGAAAATGGCTATCTTCAATTGGTGGTACTATTCAAATAGATATGACTTAAGCTACCATACCAGTGTGTGTAAAATAGGTCCTCTTATATAATGATAATAAAAATGACAATCCTTGTGGAAACTCCAAATGAGCCAAAGAGTAAATATTGTTACTTTAACTTAAACCCTAATTTTTTTTATGGGCAATAATGATGATATATTAGATATGCAAGTTCTCTATCTTACTTTTTGAACATCAACTTCAAGGATGTGATGGAGTATAAAATATACATTTTGATTGTTCATGTTCAAGAGAAGGAAATCTTCTAATAATTATATTAGTATCTCTTGTGGGTAAGGACTACAAGCTTCCTTCAGATTAAATTTTGATAACACTAACAATGTAGAAGATTATGAGGGTTTTCTTATAGGTTTGAACATGGCTAAAAGGAATGGAATTAAATTCATCAAGGTGCATGGTGATTCAGAACTTGTGGTGTATTAGGTTAGAGGTACATATGTTCCAAATGAAGAGAGGCTGAGAATGTATAGGAATGCAATGTAGGATTTTGTGGAGGCTTTTGAACAACATTCAAAATTATATGGGTTCAAGGAGAAAATAATGTGGTGGTTGATGCTCTTGTCGTGTTAGAAACAAGGTTTGATGACTCTTATGCCTTGCCTAACTATATGCATGATGTTAAATTCCTTACAAGACCTAACATTCTGAATAAATTTTGTAATTGGTAGGTCTTTAATAATAATCAACAAATATTCAATCAACATTTTGATAAGCAGATAATTGATTAGAAGCCCATGGTAGAGAAGGATGAATAATGTAAGGAGCATATATTTGGAAATGAGATTATTTAATCAAAATAAAAATATTCCAAGGGATCTTGTTTCTTTAGAAAGGATGTTTGACAATGTTGACCACTTCAAATCGAGAGATAAGGTTATTAATGATGAAGATGTAGATGGTACAAATTTAGGAAATGAGTTAGCTCCTAAAATAGTTTATATTGGTAAAAATTTGAGACCATTAGAGAAGAAAATTTTGATTGTATTATTGATAAGGTATATAAAATGTATTTCTTGGTCTTATAATGAATTGAAGGCTTACAAAGAATATCTATTCCAATGTACCATTCTAGTGGAGCTTGAGACACAGATATTGAGACAAAAAAGGTACCACATAAACCCGAATCTTGTTCATCAAATGTATTTGTTGATGAAATTGAAAGGAAGTATCATTTAGTCAATTAGAATTTCTAAATGGGTGTTTGACCTTGTTCTAGTTAGAAAAAAGAATGGGGACATTAAGTTTTGTGTATATTTTAAAAATACAAACATCAACTCCCTCATAGACAACTATCCACTTCCTAGTATGGATAATGGTTTGGAATAAGTGATTGAGTTAGAATTGATGTCTATGATAGATGGATTTTTAGGTTACGATCAAAGTCACTATCAAGGATTCAAAACAATAAAAGATATTTCTCACAATACCATGAAAAACTTTATATATGTCTAATGATCATTCATATTAATGGTTTCAAAGAGCTATAGGTGTAGCATATTAGCAATGTGTGTTCAATGTTGTCAATAATGTCAACTAGATATTTGTATTGATGTCAACATGTTGAAGTAATGACCTATTGCCTATTGTGTGAAAGATGATAGAGATTTGGGAATGAGTGATTAGATGTTGTTTTGATGCTTTGTGGTGGTTTGGTGATTATATTAAGTTAGTATGTGGTGTATCCAAAAGGTGGAATTATAGGATGCTGAAATATGAAGGAAAGAGCATTTGAAGTCCTTATGGGAGAATGCTCCACATTCCTCTACATATGAAGTTGGTGGATTGCAGTTTTGTTTGTAATGTATATTGTCTGTAAATGTTGCACTATTATATTTTCAAGCCCCCTACTATTTAGAGGTTGAATATTTGTTTTGTTGATTGTTGATAGTAAGGATGGCTATTAGGAATGGTTGAGTATAACCCCCCATATTTAATTTGTTTGTTTTTATGTATTTAAAAGTTTTGTTTTGTGTTTATTAAATTTTATTAATATAAATTTAATTATATTTATTGGAAAGTGGTTCATTCAGGAGTGTTAGGGTACACTTGAAGGTTTTCATTTATGGAAACACATCAGGTATGGATGATCACTTAGAGTGGAACACGGTTTTGGAGTTTTGGAATTGTGAAATGAAAAAGTATAGGAAGCAGAATTACAGAGTGTGGAAGTACAATTTTGATCAGCAAACATAGTATATGATGAATGGAGACATGCGAGATTAGAAGAAGATATTTTGTGATGTGTATGACCTTGTGTTAAGGTCACTTGAGTTTTGGTTTTGATCATAGTGAGATACAAACAGTTGAAGACATGCGAAGACAAAGTAACAATGATACAAGGCTGATGAATAGTCATGATGATTGAAGGAGAATAATGTGAAGTCCAAACATGCTAGGTTGGATTTGGATTGTGGATTACCTATGTTTTGATATTGTATGGTCACTGACTTGGTAATTAATTTTTGTATAAGTATTAATTCTATTTTTTGATGTAATTGGAAGCCGACTGGGTAATAAAATATGATATATATATATATATATGGAGAGTTTTTGAAAAGTGAAGTATGAGATGTGATGTGATAAGTGTGACAAGTGTATGGTGAATGAGATGTGATGCATGAATGCATTGTGATGTTAGAATCTTACAGATAGTTGTAACCACCTGGATTTGGTCTACTCTAACCATAGACCCTATTTTCCCTAAGTGTGATCATACCCCCAATTATGCCCAGACAACTCTTCAATCGACTGACATAATTTATTTAAATCAAACTTAATCTCCTAAGTGATCTAATCACTAATTTACATTAATCACTTTAGCCAGTCCAATCAAATCAATTCAATTCAATCAATTCAAATCATAACCTGGCTAAGGTAATTAATTTAAAGGGAATTAATAAAATCCTAATCAAACCTCGTCACTTGCAAAATCAATCCCCTAGCCTAATTGATTCAATTTGGATATAGTCTTAATTAATTATTACAAAGCAATCAAAAGCTTAAATGATTAATTGAATTCCTATTATTAAGTGAATATGTTATTAAAACAATTTATTTCATTAATATTCCCTCTAACCTAACCAATCTCAAAATGCCAAACCATGAGTTCAAACTCATCCCAACCCCTTCTCACATGCTAATTCTTCTTAATTATCTAATTAACCCTAAATGAGCTAATCCCCCCTCCACTCATTCTCTCTCCTCCCATCTATATCTCTTTAATCACCTACCTTAGCCTTAATCTTAATCCTAAGCTACCCTTAAGCTTGTCACATTCCATTAAGGTGTGATTAGGAATTCAACCCTCCCCCTAAAGTCAAAGTTGTCAGGCTTGACCTTAAACCCTCACCCATACCTCATTAATGCTTTCATAAATGAAGCATTAATGGCTCTTACATATTCTCTTCCCCACTCATCATTAATGAGTCTTACACGCTCATTAATGGTAGCCCTTCTAGAGTCTTCTCCCCTTCCTCCATTTCTCCTATAAATAGGATGGATTTTGAGCTCAAATGGCCCTTCATTCTTGATTTTGAAAGCCCTTGCTTGGCCCTAAAATTGGAAGTCTTTAATTGTATTGTTGTAATTCTCCTAATTTTGAAGAGTTGATAGCATCCTTATGCTGCCTATATTTGGAGAATTGAAGAAGCGATCTTATGTTGCTCATGTTTTTAGGACTTTCATATTGCATCATAGCTTCTTTCTACTTTGTATTGTTATAATCTTCATTCAGAGCTAGAATGCATGTTTTTGAATCATTTAGATTACTTTTCATTTGAATATTCCATTCTTAGGTTGTATTTGTCACTAGAATATGCATAATTTGAGGGCTATTATGTCATTTTTCATACTCCTCCTTGATAGGAAGAAATAGATCAATTTTGGTGATTGCTATGTTTGCTAACCCCTTGTTTTCACTAATGGAATGATTTATTGAAGTGTTGTGTCTCTCTTAACAGGTACAAAAATTATACACACATCTCTAACGCCCACCGTGGGGCAAGATTGCTTGAAATTTCACAAAATTCTGCTCTCTTCCCTTGACATTTTCAAAATTTGTAGGCAGTTTAGCTTTTCCAGGAGCAACTTATCGTTTCCAGTCATTCTTTTATCATTTCCAGGAGCAAATTATCATTTCTAGTAAATATTTTATCATTTCTAGGAGTTTTAATATCGTCTGTCGTTGCATTTCTAGAAGGTAAAATTTGGCCTTAAAATCGTTTCTGGTAGCTTATTTTTTGTTTTTGGTACGTGTTATCATTTCGTGTAAAAGGAATATAGTCCTGGGTGAATATTATCATTTGGGGTAAATATTTTATCAGTTTCAGGTTGTATCATTTTGGGTCTCTGAAATATTGTTTGTCATCCAGGAAGCAGAAATACAGAGTTTTGACATTGACAAATTTGATTTCTAACTTGCTAACGTGGATTTTTTTGTGATTTTGATCCTATTCTTAGCAGCCTAACTTATGTTTGCAGATTGTTGTCAGAGCTAAAAGAGCGAAAAAGAAAAAGATACTAACCTGTGGTTTTACAGATTGTTGATCCCTTATCTTGACTTCTATTCTTTTTTTTTATGCTTTCGAAACTAATGACATTTTCTAATCTTCTACTAAACTGACTAGAGGAATATGCTCTTTTCCTTTTAAGGAAAATCAGAAACTCACAAATCAGTTTATGAGTTGAAAGGAATTTGGAGAGAATTGAACAAGGCAACAAAACTAAATTTCTTTTGGATCAGTAACTGAACAATCAAAGCATTAAAATTTTGTGGCTCAATGAACAAGTTCAATCGTTTAATTCAATTTGGATCAGTAACTAAACAATCAAAGCATTAAAATTTTGGGGCTCAATGAATAAGTTCAATCATTTAATTCAATTTGGATCAGTAGTTGAACAAGCAAAGAACTAAAAATTGTGGTCAATTGAACAACACAAATTTACTTTCAAGCATTCTGTTTTCCCTAAAGTAGGAACATCTTAAATCAAGCACAACATTGCTTGAGGGAACGAACTATTTGATTGACTCTATTTTGGGAGAAAACAACATGGATTAGGAGAGTATGCTCTTCTTCTTTGGAAGAATCAGAAATCTAGACGTCCTAAGCTCGCAAATCCTTTGTATTCTTATTTAACAGTAGAGTGCCTGCCAGTTGAGGAAAAAATCTCCCAGAAATGACCCAAGTGAGGATAGGTTTTACGCCAACCCTTACAACTCACTATAAATAATTGCTTCCTCGTAGGCCAAACCCTTGGAAGATGGAATCAGTTTTTTTCATAGAATTTCGACATCATTCCTTGAACATGTTTGGGTATGTGTAGAGTGGAGCCGCTTGAATCTTTCTTGTGAGACTATACATATTTGAGTACTCATAGGGTTGTACGCCTTAATTTTTCCTTGTGCAATTCTATGGGAGACAATTTTGAACAGATTTCCCAATCATAAACAATACTTAAATTGAAAGAATTCATGATTCACCCCCAAAATGGTGATAATACTTGTGCAAGGAAAAAAGTAATTGCCCCAAGACACTCGTCATATTGTGCCCTCACTTGCGTTTAGAGTCGGCTAATACAACATCATGACTAGAGCCATTGTGTGCTTGGTGATGGCTATATTTTGATTAGCATTTGAGTGTGTACCTAAGTTAATGAGAAAGGATTTTCATCATCTACCTAGAAAATAGGGCATAAGGATGTGTTTGTTCACCCTTTAACAATGCAACAATGCTTGATGTGACTGAAAATCATTAAAAAGATAACACCTTCAAACAAGTAACAAAATTCAATCCTTGGTCTACACATGTTTTTCACTCACTGGAAAATATCAGAATGCAATCTTCGATCAAACAAAGGAAAGATGCAAACACACCCTATTATCAGACAATTTTGTACAAACTTCAAGATAGTATTGCATTATATCTAGGAAGAAAGGTTGCATCCAGGATATCAAAGCTCGCATCTGGTTAAGAAAAACCCCACATTCAGAGTGTCACATCTAGGACAATGGGAACTTGCATACTTGTTTCTCAAAAGAATTTAGTACTTTTGGATACCTTTTTGGCTCTTCAGTCTGGTCCTATTGCTTTTACTAGTCCATCTTTCATTGTTTCACAACTTGCTTATAAGTCTACCTTGCATGTCATTTTGGATTTTCACCATTGGTCCCGACTCGTGTGGTCTTTACACTCAACAAAACAAAACTTGATTCCCAGCTCACTATCAGGGCACTCTAACACCCTCTGCCACTGGAGTCACTTACTTCAAACAATCGAATCTCATTGGTTCCCAGCTCACTATCAGGACATTCTAACCCTTTGATGCTGGAATCAATTACTTTGAAACATCAAACCAAAACTTACACATTTTGGGACAATTCAGAAATCCTTTTGGCACCATTCCAAGACTTTGATCAAAATAATCTTATGATGGCTGAAAACACATGGGATAGACCCTATGGTCTTAACAAGGAAGAAGAGATTCTCATTAAGACCCTATCTAAGAAAATGCAAGCTTTGAAATATGAAATTCAAGACTTAAAGGAAGAAAAGGATACCTCATCAAGTGGGTCTTCACTAAGATCAATCTTTCCTCTTCTCTGTGATCACAAGACACACATGTCTTCACATTCTTCAAAGGAAAAACCTCCTAATGGTAATCCTATCTTTGATCAAGAGATTATTTCATAGGATCATGTTGCTCCTATCTTTGATGAACGTCCTCATAATCTTGAATCCAACATCTCTTTGGAGAGTTCAAGTGGATCTACATGTCTAAGGGATAGAGCATTTATTCCTTTGAGACGATGTTATACAACAATGCTAGTAGAGCTTATTGAAAACAATCTCATCACATTGCCTCAAACCACCTCATGTGGAATGTCATTTGTGAGTACCTACTATGCCTATCATCAAAATAATGATCATAAAACTTCACATTGCATGGAGTTAAAACATAAAATCCAAGATCTAATTGATGATGCCATAATCAAAGTTGACAATGCTAATGAATTCTCAAATGGAGATACCAATCCCAAGCATGATCAAAATCATGAACCTATGTCTAGAAATAAGCTACATGCTACGTCTACTTCTTCCGCTATTCCTCCATTTGACAAAACTTCAAGGATATCCAAATTTCCTCAACCACGCAAAGATCCTAATGATTTTCATGATAACTATGTCTACCCTCAAGGGATGCATTTAAAAGAAATCCAAGCTAATCTATATCTTGCAGCAAGTACATTCCATGCTCCTAAGATCAAAAACTCTAAGCTTTCATGTACTTCCAAGCCTATTTTGGATAATTCCCTAGCAATCCTTCAAGAATCCCTCATGAGGATTAAAACCCCTATCTTTTCCTTTGGAGTGGATCCATGTCAAGAGGATGATAAAAAGAAGAAAGGAACAAGTCTTACTAAGGATCAAGATCAAGACATTATCCTATCCCCTCCAACATTTGACAAAGATACCATATCTATACAAACTGAAGATGATCCCCTCATATATTTTCATATCTTTCAAAAAGATATTCCGCCATCTCAAGAGCTAAATAGCCCTCCATCTCCTAAGAAAGGTCCTGTTATTCCTTCCACTTCTAAGAATCCCATTGAAAATCAAGAGCAAGGTACTCTTCCTGCACTATACAAAGATCCTTGTCAAGACCAGCATGTCCCATCATATCCTTCATATACACTTCCATATCCACCTGAAGAAACCATTATTCCTCCAAATCCCTTACATGACAATAAGTTGCCTCAAGCATCAAGGGTTCCAATTAAATTGGCTCCTATCAAAGTTACACATGAGCATATGGGTATAAAGATGAATTTGAAACAAAATATCCTTGGCCATGAAGCTCACTCTAAAGATGTTGATACTCATTTCACACCTTATATTCCTCCATTTTCACGCAAGAATCAACCTTCTCCATCTTCCAAATCTATCCTTGGTCCATATGTTCAGAAGATGAAAGCTTCAAACCTTCCATCTATATTGGGCCCATATATCCCTCCATCTTTCACTCCTAGGTTTTCATCCACTTATCCTATCTCCTATCAAGATCAACAAAAACATGCATCTTTGAAACCTCCATATTAACACATCCATATCGGTCTTATTCATCCACACATCCCAAGTCTTTTGGAAGCAATTTGGATGTCAAACAAAGAAATCAAAAATTCAAGAATCCACTTATATATGAAGATCACTATGTCCAATCTAATCGACATGTGAATGCAAAGAAAAAGGAAACATTCAAGAGACCACAAAGGTCCATAAAGAAGAACATAATATCAAAGAAAATATGGGTTCCTAAATCCATCATGGCAGAAGTACGTTCCAACACTGAGCAAAGAATAATATCAAGGAAAATATGGGTTCCTAAATCCATCATGGAAGAATTATGTTCTAAATCATCCAAAAGAAAATAAAAATCAAAAGTTATGTGGATTCCCAAGTCTCTCTTAAAAGGCTTGAACAAAAAGGAAAAATTAGAATTGGCATCCAAGCTTCCAAAGGATTCCACTTCATCTTCTTTCACACATTTTCCATCTTCT
>MU224963.1:2017335-2036969 GCA_018584345.1 Thuja plicata | reverse complement strand
TTGGCATCCAAGCTTCCAAAGGATTCCACTTCATCTTCTTTCACACATTTTCCATCTTCTAACTCTATTTTGGGTCCTCATGTCCCAAAATCCATTACCTTGAATACTTCCTCCATCTTGGGTCCTTATGTACCACGATCCCTATCCATTCATACATCAAAAACTTGATCCATACACTACCCTTCAAAGAGTGTGTTGATGTTGATCTTGTCACCTACTATCCTTCCATATTGGGTCCTTGCATTCCTTCTTTTCCTCTCATCTAGTCCATTGCATAAAATCTTAGCTTCCATCCTCCTTATTCTCCATTTCATCACCCTATCAACATCTTTGAGAATACTTTCAATGTTCTTGGCCTATCATATCTTATCTTTCAAAAGAGCACTATCCCAAGAGAAAGATGCATAGGTTCCTCCTTGAAATCCAAAAAAAAAGAAGAAAAAAGTGCCTCGGTGAAAACCTGCAAAACAAGCGCCTTGGTAGCAAAAGTAAAGAGAAAAAGATTCATCCTATGGTGAAAACCACTTCTTGTGGTGCCTTAGATAAGTACCATGATGAAAACCTGGCAAACAGGTGTTATGCATAATTCCTCCTACTTGCACTCTTCACTTGGGGGCAAGTTCCTTCCATCACATCTTCCATCCATTTTTTTGTTCGGTGATCTTGACAAGGTTGAGCCTATCCATGAACAAATTGCATGTTGACATCTATAATCTTGCTCACTTTCTCTTATCTGTTGCACATTATCGTGATCTTGCTTATTCCAAGCTAAAACTCACTACACTATGCCTTATCTTGATGGTGTTGTCCTATCAGTTGACCCCTTGGTCTTGATCAAAAGGAAGAAAAAAATAAAATGAAAAATAAGTTCTAAAGAACTCATTGACATGTCCACTCTTTTGGGACTACATGATATCCTACATACTTTTCATGACATCAGGTCATTATCCTATCTAGCATTTAGCACCGCCGTATGAGCCTACATTTCTATATTATTTTTTCCTAGCTTGGGTAATCTTGAGGAGACTTTCTTTGAGGGTGACATTCACCCACCTTATCCACTTTTTTTGCTCCACTTCTGATCTATCAATCCATCTGTAACACCCTACATCTTTCTAGACATTGGGGGCACACAAATGAGATCATGCTTGAGAATTGGTAGTCTTTTACAAATCTTCTACACACTGGAAAATAGACATCACTCAAACTCTGTGCTCTATCTATCAATGCATTGCTGATACTAAACCTTCACGATTACACCTGTGCTAAAAATTGACTTTGTTTCCTTACAAAAATCTTATCCTTGCTTGGGATTTGTCTACATTTCTACCTTAGGGAACACATCATTCTACACTGGGAGCATCTCGATGCTTGCACTAAACTATCCCTTTCACGAAACAAGGATGCCACAAACATTACACTAACATGAATGGTATTCCTAAGACCCACATTGGATGGTAAACAAGAAGAATACACAGACATGGAACACATATTTTCTTGAATTCCAGTTTCTTTTGATTGATGAATCTATACTGCGCTTGAAAAATGAATCAAAAGTATTTCTCAATACTACCTAAACACAATTTGATCTTGGTTTGATTATAACTCTTTTATGCACTGATGTTGTTTTCACTGGGGGCATCTAAGAAGTTATGAATTTTCTTTTCTCTATTCAGAATTGATAGTTGTTATGTCTTCTGAGTTACTCCATGACATCTACGCAAAGACAAAGAGTCGCAAGGATGGGGGCATAACGTTTTCTTGATTTTCTGCATGTGGTGATTGTTCTGAATGATCCTATACATTTCACCTAACTTGGATGTTTATGGTAAGCGCGGCCACCATGAGTGGATAGCCACATATATCTCGATCTTTGTTATGTGTAAACTACGGTGAGGTTGGAACAATTTCCTTTTCTGTTTTCTAACTCAGATTCTCACTAAGGTATATGAAGAATAATGTACCCAAGGATATGAATTTTCAAGGTCATTGCGGGTCCAATATCTTGCGTTACACAGATTCTAATATAGTAAAAGGAAGGTGACTATCTTTTCATCCTAGCTTCTATGCCTTGATGCCTAAGTCTATTTCTAACATTACATCCAAATAAACATAGTATTCATACTTTCATAATATCAGTGGGTATTAGTGATTGTTGTACTATCAGGTGGTATCTGTCCCAAAGTTCCCATTGATGATAAAATGTTCCAATATCTGCAAATCAGTGACAAGTCCTAAGAGTCTGCACATGGCTGCATTTAGAGATTGCATGATGTATTTTGCAAGAACACCATAAAGATTTGAGCTCAAACTCCTTTCTATTTTTAATTCATCTGAAATCCAAGATATTTACATATCCATGATTCTTGAAATCTTTGATC
Organism: Thuja plicata; assembly: GCA_018584345.1. Lineage (NCBI taxonomy): Eukaryota > Viridiplantae > Streptophyta > Pinopsida > Cupressales > Cupressaceae > Thuja > Thuja plicata. Next base: position 2,034,588 of record MU224963.1, on the reverse strand, counting down.
AATCGAGAACAAAATCAAACTCACCTTTTCGAATGTAATTAACTTGGTACTCATGTGTTTACTCTTAAACACACCTTCATTTCTTCACTTCTTCTAATCCATTCTTTCATTCCCCTACCCGATCACTACAAGTGATACATCATTACAACCAAGGGATTTCATTTCTTTCCTTCAATTTTGTTCTCGAGGGGGCATGATCACACCTATTATCAATCAAATTTTTGCTCAAAACAACATTAAAATGACTTCGTTATCAAACAAACTAGGGGCATGAAAGTTTTCTTGACTAAGTCAGGACTGTTGGATAGAAAGATTTGGTTCTCATAAGTTGGATATCTTGTGTTTCCTCATTTTAAAAGATTCTTACTAAGCTCCTGGCAGCTTCATACTAACTTTTGGATGACAACCAAGTTTGGAATCAGTATTATCAATCTTTTGGACGACAACCAAGTTCAGAATTGATATCTTTAAGATCTTTTATTGACCTTTGGATGACAACCAAGTTCAAAATCAATACTATCAGTTTAGTTCGATCAAGTGTGAGACTGATCTCATCAGGCATTTTGTTCAATCGTGAGCAAAATTCTCAATCTTTCTAAAGTCAACATCAAAAAATTTCTTTGAATCAATGCGCTGCTCACACATCAATTCAAAGAGGGGAAAATCTAACCAACTGGATTCGGTCTTCTCTGACCATAGACCCTATTTTCCCTAAGTGTGATCATACCCACAATTATGCCCAAACAACTCTTCAATCGGCTGACATAATTCATTTGAATCAGACTTAATCTCCTAAGTGATCTAATCACTAATTTACATTAATCACTTTAGCCACTCCAATCAAATCAATTCAATTCAATCAATTCAAATCATAACCTAGCTAAGGTAATTAATTTAAAGGGAATTAATAAAATCCTAATCATACCTCATCACTTGCAAAATCAATCCCCTAGCCCAATTATTTCAATTTGGCTATAGTCCTAATTAATTATTACAAAGCAATCAAAAGCTTAAATGATTAATTAAATTCCTATTATTAAGTGAATATGTTATTAAAATAATTCATTTCATTAGTATTCTCTCTAACCTAACCAATCTCAAAATTCCAAACCATGAGTTCAAACTCATCCCAACCCTTTCTCACATGCTAATTCTTCTTAATTAGCTAATTAACCCTAAATTAGCAAATCCCCTCTCCACTCATTCTCTCTCCTCCCATCTCTATCTCCTTAATCACCTGACTTAAGCCTTAATCTTAATCCTAAGCTACCCTTAAGCTTTTCACATTCCATTAAGGTGTGATTAGGAATTCAACCCTCCCCCTAAAGTCAAAGTTGTCAGGCTTGACCTTAAACGCTCACCCATACTTCTTAAACCCTCACCCATACCTCATTAATGCTTTCATAAATGAAGCGTTAATGGATCTTACATATTCTCTTCCTCACTCCTCATTAATGAGTCTTACACCCTCATTAATGGAAGCCCTTCTAGAGTCTTCTCCCCTCCTCCATTTCTCCTATAAATAGGATGGATTTTGAGCTCAAATGGCCCTTCATTCTTGATTTTGAAAGCCCTTGCTTGGCCCTGAAATTGGAAGTCTTTTATTGTATTGTTGTAATGCTCCTAATTTTGAAGAGTTGATAGAATCCTTCTGTTGCCCATATGTGGAGAATTGAAGAAGCAATCTTGTGTTGCTCATGTTTTTAGGACTTTCATGTTGCATCATAGCTTCTTTCTACTTTGTATTGTTATAATCTTCATTTAGAGCTAGAATGCATGTTTTTGAATCATTTAGATTACTAATCATTTTTATCTTCCGTTCTTAGGTTGTATTTGTCACTGGAATATGCATAATCTGAGGGCTATTATGTCATTTTTCATACTCCTCCCAGATAGGAAGCAATAGATCAATTTTGGTGATTGCTATGTTTGCTAACCCCTTGTTTTCACTAATGTAATGATTTATTGAAGTGTTGTGTCTCTCTTAACAGGTACAAAAATCACACACACAATAGTGATGCGAGCTTCAACTGGAACTACCTAAGCATAGAAGATGCTTGTTTTGTTCATTCTTGAGAAAAACATTGTAACAAAATAGTATTTATGATTGTATGAGCAGTGTGCTCAATATAGCTTTAACAGGGTTTTGTATTCCTCTAACAAGGAAATGTGCTAATGTAATATTCGGCTCCTAACATGGCTATGTCTCCTAACATGGAAACAATAATTTTAGTGCATATTTGTGGGTACCATCCCCACCGGGATTTTCCCTTGGCGAGGGTTTCCTCGACAATAATTCATGGAGTTATGATTGTGTGTTTATGTTCTTTTCATTTCAGTATTTATTTGGTTAAGTTGGAAATTAATTGGTTCATATTTAAAGTGTTGTAATACTAATTCACCCCTCTCAGTATTACTTAATCCTAACAATATTTTTAATTTTTAAATTATAATATAAATTAATTTATGTAAAGATTAATATGAATTAGTTTATATATGATGTTTTATTTAGTTTTTTTTGTAATATGTGTAAATTAATTTATAAGAGTGAACTTTGTAAATATTTTTAATTTATATTTTAATTATCGTGATTAATTTATAATCTAATCTAGATAAGAATTATAATTGAATCGGTTATAAGGGCTTTATAGAATAAATGAGAATTAAATATTAATGTGGGTTTCTAATTGGGAGCTATATTAATATTCTATCAATAAAATTAGCATTAATGTTTAATCCAAATGGCATATAATATTGAATTAGATTATTTTAATTTAATAACATAATAATGTTACGAATATTTTATATTTACTAAGACGTTAAATACATTTTATATGCATGTCTTATGTCATGATTGTTTTGGTGTTGATTAAGTGTTAGTGTGATTAGAGTGTTTCCCTAGGTGGAGATTTTTGTATTTAAGACTTAAGTATTTTATGATTTTATACTTTTTACTCTTTGGGTTAAACTGTGGAATTTTCATAACCATTTTAATGTCACAATTATTCAAGTGTTATTTTGTGTACATCTATGATGTGATGTGTTCCTGAGTCTCGATCATTACATATTTGACCACAGGAGGCGACAACCATTATCATGTGTAGTCTTATTAACTTGGTCACCTCATTTCTTCTGATACGGTTGGTTTATGATCTGAATGATGATTTGAAATATGTTTTACTGCATGTTTGGAGGGATATGCTCTATCATGATACCATGTGGATTTGGTATTTGGTTTATTGGGATGTCCAATATGGGATGGACAATCTGGATCCTTGAATAGGATGCATTATTCTTTGTAACGCTCCAACATTTATTTTGTTGATCTTTAAGACTTGAAGTTTTATGAGAAGTCTTTTTTGGTTTTGATTTTTTCCTTCTCTTTGTTTATTTTGGTTGGATAATTAGGGTAGGTTATCTAGGAGCATAGAGGGGAAGTGACTTGCAATGGGGACTAAGGCCCTAAGAGGCTGCTAGGGTAACTCATTTTAAGTGACCTAATACGTGATAACTTAATAAATGTTTTAGGAAAAATATTAATAAGATAATTGTGATCCTCACCCATGTCTTGAGTGCTAGTATAGGCTAAAGATGGGAGTGAGAGAAGATGCTTTCTCATATTGAGGATGTATAGGTCTGGCATAGTTGGTTTCATTGTTTTTATGAAAGGATTACTGAGCCACATAGAGTCACTTGGGGGCTAGGGTCCAGAGAGACTACTAGGGTAACTATATAGTGGACTTATGTGATGACACTTCTCCATATGAATCTTAGGTTTCCTACATGTGTCGGGTGCGCCTGGTAATGTGTAGAACCATATTATTATAGAGAGCTTCTAGGATATTCCTATACATACCTTTTTTATGTCTTGTATATCTTTGATTTTTCCTTCTTTTTGTATACATGTGTGTGTGGGCCTGATGTTATCTCCTCAGCACACTGGGAGTGGACCTTTGGTTCCATGAGGTTGGGTGCTAGTGATTCTTATTACCATTGAGATTCGATGTTTGTGACTTTATGCTAGGATGATCCTTGATGTTGCTTCTATCTTCTTATTCATTGCTTGGAGACTTGCTTATTATCACCATGAGATGTATATCTTCTATCTCATTTTATGTATTAGTGACATTTATTTTGGAGATATATAGGTACTTGTATTGTATTATTGTTATCCATACGACATGTGCAGTGGAAGTTGTATTATTAGGTATGTCATGATGTATTAGTATTACTCTACAGATTATATCTTTGATTACATGGATGTAATGAATATACGTGATTACTCCATTGTAATGTATATGTTAGTTTACTTTATGATTGATGTTCTTTCCATTATGAATAAATTAAAGAGCTAGTCCATAGTTCAATGTAGGTTTTAAGATGAACATAAGATATATCATGTGATTATGTTATAGTTGCACTTAGTAGATTAGTTAACTTTTAAGTAGCACTACATCTTGGAATACTTGGAAATGTTAACTAATTTAATGTACTTTGGTGTAATGTTATCTTATGGTGCACTTGCTTCTGCATTTGTAATGTTTAATGTTTTTTTAATATTATTACATCAACTTAGTGTAAAGTTAAGTAAATTTCTCATGGGTTCTTGGGTAGAGCGTTACATTGAAACTAGTTTGGAGGATCCACATTGGTGTTTTTAGGTTGTGGTTTGGAGGGCCACATGTTCAAATAGTTTATTCAATGTTCCAATTCATATATCTTATGTTGGTTTTCTCAGCAAGTGAATATATGTTGTTATATATTTTATATTGTTGCATGTGTTGGTCTTTGGCTAACTCAGTAGATTATCTTAATTGAATTATGATATTTATATCTATATATGGATTTGAGGAAGAGTTAAGAGGTTTTTATGGATCATTTTGTGTGATGTTCAGATTTGTATTCAGTAATATTTTCCATCTAAATGGTTAAAGTGTCCTAATATTTTGATACACGTTACATTTGGTGCTAGAATAGGAGGATGTTGTGTTGCATGGGATTTAATTAGTTTAATTATGGGAGGTATATTATGATGTAGTTGGGTCCCATTTATCTCATAGGATGGACCACATTGAGTGTAAATCTCCATGGTGGATGACCTTATGTAAATATTTGTTGTCTCTACCATAACGAACCTAGTTGAGAGTTTTGGTGATCAAGCTGATATATATTGGCATGTAGTTGGGTGAGTTGGAAACAAATTAAGTGTGTATTAAATGTGAATTTGATATGATGTGAATGTGGAAGATCATATATGCGAGTATCTGAGATAGACAAAGTTTGTATTAATGATTGTTCAAGAGATCCTACTTGTTTTCAAGTGACTCCTTTTGGCAGCTTGTATAATATTGTATCTTGTACTGGGATTATGCATCTTAGAAAGTCCTTTAAATATTTCCTTGAGATTGTTTGCCTTTTCCTACAAGTTATTTTCAAGAGTAATGAGCTTTTTGGCCTCTGGCCTAAAACATTGTAATCTATTATTCATATAGTGAGTGCAATTCTCACCATGGTTTTTCCTATATTGGGTGACACAAGTTTCAACAACAAAAAAAAGAAGTGGAAGAAAAAACCACAATCATAGACACAACAATCTTCCTCCTCATAACAAGGAAATTCTTCTTCCAACAATAAGGGAAACAAAAACAACAAGAAGGATAAATTTTTTGTGCATATTTCAAGAAAGCAAATCATGATGAACATCATTGAAAGACTAAGAGGATTGATGAGTTGTACAAATTACTCAAGAAGAACAAAATAAATGTTCTAAATGCTTCCAAGGATTCATCTCCATCCACTTCAAAGGGAAAAGGGAAAGCATTTATGGAAAGTACAAGTTCTTCAGAGGAATGGATTCTTGTCTCAGGTGCCACATAATATGGGTGCTTCAAAGGAGAATTTTTCTTCATTGGAACCATCTAAGGTACCTCACATATTTGTAGGGGATGATACACAAGTGGAAGTTGAAGGGAAAGGACAAGTTGAGATGGAAATAGAGATTTTAAAGATGTTCTCTATGTTCCTAACCTTAGCACCAATCTCCTTTCAATTTACCAAACCACTCACTATGGAGGTGGAAATAAAGTTGAGTTCCTTGTTGATTCAGTAATGGTGAAAAATCTTAAGGATTCAATTTATTGGTTGCTATGGGTAAAGCTAATCATGACAAAAGGCTTTATTATTTCTCTCACTTTGTGCCTAAGTCTCCTTCACATGCCTTTTTGACACATACATAATTACAAATTAAATTATGGAATGAGCGGTATGAACATCTTGATTTACGCTATCTTAGACAACTTAGATAAAAACATATGATTAAAGGTATACCTACAATCAAATTTTCTAAGAGAGAATGTTCAACTTGTTCAATGGATATGCATCTAGATTAGAAGTTTGAAAAAAATAAGTCTTGGAGAGCATTAATTATTCTTGAGTTGGTTCATAGTGTTCTAGCAGGCCCCTTTCCAATGATATTAGTCAGCAAGGGTCACTATGTCCTCACCTTCATTGATTAATTTTCACACTACACTTGGGTCTACTTTCTTGTTCACAATAATGAAGTGTTTGATAAGTTTCTCACTTCAAGTCTCATGTTGAAAATAAATCAAGTAAAGCCATCAAGGTTCTTGATATAGCCAATGAAAGAGGATATCTAAACGCAAGACTAATGGAATTTTGTGAACTTGAGGGTATTAATCTTCAAAATCCAGTTGCATTCAATCCACAACAGACAAGAGTTGTAAAAATAAATATTAGAACTCTTAAGGCAATGAAAAGTTGCATGATTTAAGCCAAGTCTATTGATCCATCACTTATGGTAGAAGCTATAAGTTGCTCCAATCACATCCTTAATAGATCTACTCATAATGCCTTAGATTGAATGAATCATTTTGAGGCATGGTGTAGAAGAAAAACGGTTGTGAAACACTTTAGAGTATTTGGTTGTCCAACATGGGCACACATATCTTCACAAAAATGCAAGGCACCTCCACCAAGGCCTTGTACATTCATTGGATATGATGAAAGTGTTAAGGCATATAGACTTATGGATCCTCAGATTCATGAGATATTCATAGAGAGGAATGTCCACTTTGAGGAAATTTCAACTAGCTTATCCTCTACTGCTCTCTATACTTTAAACATTGTGAAAACTGATAGTGACAACAATGACAATGATTCAGATGGTTCATCTACCTCAACCCCAATACGTAGGATCACACCTTTTCTTGGTAAAATCAAGGTTGAGGATACTCCTTCTTCATCTTCTTCCACTAGACCTCGTTGGGTTAGAAAACCTCTTGATTCAACAAGTTCACTTGTGGGGGATCTTTCAGATAGTCAAATGACAAGGTCACAACATCAAAAACTTCCACATGCCTACATTGCTACAATGATAGGTCCATGTGATTCAGTACAGTTGAGTACACCTTGTCTTCCAGTTACACCATCAGGGGATGAGTAATTGACAGACATTCCAGGTTTGTTTGTGAAGTCCTATATTGCAAAATTGGGAGACATCATTGATGACATACATCTTATCTTTGATGAGGATGATCCTTCTTCAATTGTTGTGAGGGAACACTCTAACCCTCTGATGACATTAATTTTTCCACTAGTACACTTAGTGAAAAGCATTGACAAAGATCACCGACAGACTACAAGCATTACCGGCAGACTACAAGCATTACCGGCGAACAACGAGCATACCCAACAGAACACAGAGGTCATGAAAAATGCTAAGTATGGAGTTGACTGACGAACACTGACAAGTGTTGCACTGATGAAGTGAACAAGACATCACCGATGGGTCAATAATATAACATTGAGATCATGACTGATGACACAGTTTTGAGAAAAAAACCGACAGAACAGAAAAGGCATATCCGATGACCAGTTCAAGAAAGGAACACCGACGACAAACAAAACCAACCGTCAGAACCGACAGTCAATTAGAGAGCCCGCAAAAAGTGGATCTGAGTTTTGCACGTCAGATAAAGAAATGTAATTATATTTATAGAGTTTTAATTTGTTTTAAATCATAACTTGAGGGTCAAGCAAGCTTTATGTAAATGTTTTAAAGCATCCTAATGGATCTAAAACATATCTAACTAAAGATCAAGGTCAAGTTGTAAACCTTGGATCTAAAGTTAACTTGTGAAGCATGAATCAAGAATTGAGACAAAATCTAGTATAAATAGATGTTCAAATCAATTGTGAGTTATGAATTCATTGTTGTTGATAGCCACAAAGAGCATCTAAGGAGCAGAAGGCAGAATTCATTCAAAGTTCAGAAACAAATCACATCAGTTGTCAAGAATACACAGAGCCTACCGACGAGCAGATAAAGGTATTATTCAATCATGGATGGATGATTACTTATATATATGAAGATTAATAGGATCTGTTATCAACAATTAGAGATTGCATACATCATTAGATCAAAGACTTATGTAGTTGTATTCTAACAAGTGCATCACATCTAAAATCCTTTTGTAGAAGGTGGACTTAAATGTTCTTACTAAATCTCTTAACAGAGTGCACACTTAACAATGTTGCTAAAGCTTCAAACGAAGTAGATCTTAACAGGTCTCCACTGTAATACTCCTAACAGGGTAGGTCATCAGAAGTGACCAAATTGTAAAGCCTTAATCAGCCCCTTCTTATCTACAGATAGTGAAGTCTTGTGGGTAACAATCCCCACCGTAGTTTTTACTTCCTAACAGGAGTTTTCTGTGATATCATATCTTGTGTTATGTGTTATCTATTTTCATGAATGTTTCTGTTATGGTTACATACTAAAGAAATTATGATATGATTGCATATACACAAAGAAAGAGGAACAGTTAGATAAGATAATTTACAAACTGATGATTAAGGGTTAATGGGCTAACCAAGAAAAGTTTTAGAAGTACTAATTCACCCCTCCCCTCTCAGTACATCATTCCAATATAATTCCAACACCCTCTTGTCCATTCTCTACATGATTAGTCTTTTGAGGTTGATGTGATTATGGATCCTTATGTACAATAGTTGCAAGAGGTCTCTTTATCATTAGGGGAGCCACTTGGTTCTTTAGGAAAATTTATACATCCTTCCTTGTTAGATTCTGACTTGTTCTTTTCAGCAGTTTTGGAAGGGGCACCCTTCAGTATCGACATAGGGATAGTTGAAAATTTTTTAGAGACATCATTAATCTTGAGTTTTCTTCCTACAAATTGGGGAGGCATCTCATATACACCTATGATATTGTTTCTTCCTAATGGGAGGACATTGTCAGACATACATGGACCATCTTCTACATTCATCTTGGAGCAGTTATCACTGATGGAAATTCTACATTGAGGGGAGGCTACCTTGTCTCCCTTCTTATTCTTCTTCTCTCTTATGAGGGGAAATTTTTCCTCATATGGGGTGTTCGTTCCCAAATCATTAGATTGGAAATCCTATTAGCTTTCCTACTCAATTATGGGATCTTCCAACTGACTTGGCCAATAAATGGGAGTGATCAATTATGATCCTCCTCCCCTACACTTTAGGCTCTGCAAAACCAAGGTGATTGAGTCTATACCTCAACCTTAATCTATTGGTTGGAGGATTTTTATAGAAGATAGCAATGTACAAAAAACTTGAGTGATCTCTCAAGGTGGCAAGTGAATTCTTGAGACTAATAGAATTGTGAATATCATACCTATTAAATATTTGAATGTTTCTTTATAATAATTTATTGCTTGTAATTGAATAAATATGCAAATGAATGCTTTGTTGTGTAAATGACTTGTAAAAAGTAAATATTATTATTGAGTGAAAGTGATTTGAAGATGCTTGATTAAATCACCTTAAATCAGTATTAGACCAGTGCCTTTATCCTCTGTAGAGTATTATCAAATCAATTTAAAATGATCCCATATATAAATCTGTGAGATGGTTTTAACAAATTACTTCTCGAGTAAGACCATCACCCCAAAGGCATCTATATGTATAATAACTTAAATTTGTTGTTACAGTTAATCTTATGGATTTTAAATTCTTTACAAAAGACCAATAAGACAAAGTGAAGCCTTGACAACCAATCTTCAAACTGGAACTAATTCAAATTTTATTATGTTAATAAGATATCACATTGAAGCATTGAAATGAAATATATTATCACAAAGAACTGATCAAGTTAAATGAAGACAAATACCATCAAGAATGAAAAACAACTGGAATTATATTGAAATAAGCATGATTAAATCCAACTAAATATAAACTGTGTAATTGTTCTTCTCTAGCTGTGTTTCTTCAAGAGACAAGACCAAAATGTATTGTGATTCTATTATCGTGTCTTTGACATCAAAATGATCCCCTGTATATAGATGAGGATTTAATTTGGGTGAAAATGAATACTCTTTCACAAAGACTTGTAACTAACAACTAAACAAACTGTCGTAACATACTGATTACATAAAAATTCATCAAGACAATATTTTGAAACTTTTGGTCATTAGGAATAATCCTTTAATAACTTACCACATCTCTTGATATGCTCTAAGAAATTCTTCAAATTCATATGTGTCATGGATAGTATCCCTGATTGTAATCTCCAACACAATGAACTGTTCCATCTACAATATTTGCACCCTTTTATTATGTGAATCCTTCCATACTCTTTGCCACTAACAAGATCTTGCATAGAAAAAAATAAGTTAATCATATATTAATTTAGGAAAATAAAAGCTTACCTTTTGTTAGGGAATGTTCGAAGAACAAGATGCAACCTTCTTTGTAAACCGCCAACCACACAAAAAATACTTGACTGCTCACAGATTCAATTTGTGATGAAGTTTTAGAAATAACACCACCTGTCTGCATTTTCCAAAGTTTTGGAAATAGCACTTCTGACCAACAATTTTTGATGATTTCACTTACTTTCAGAAAGTACACTTCTTCCCTGCAATTTCTGATAACTACACTTTGTTGTTTTCTTTGGCAAAATTTAACCTTTTAAAATATGTGGGGCCCATCTCCATTTAAAATTTTTGGGAATTCCCTTACAAGGCTTCCATTCCTAATAATTAGCACCTTGAGCATCAGTTTTCCTAACTTATTCCTTCTCATACTCATATCCTGAAAATATTTGGTCCCCAAACTCCCATCGAAAATTCAGGAATCACACTACTTTTTTTCTGTTCCTGATCACTAGAACCACAAAAATAATTGATATTTGTTCCCTTTGACTCGATCCAACCAAGATCCACCTCAGTGTGACATGTCATTTACTCGTTATCTCACAACCTGAATGAATGACCGACTACTAAAATTGTGAGCTAGTGACAAGTCATTGTCTCCAGCTCTCAGCTTGAATCACTAACTGCCTTAAAACCACGGCAACCAGGTGACTAACTTACGTCTCCATCTTGCTAACAAAAAATGTCAAAGCTTCAAACCTTCATGAGTTGGTGACCAATGCAATCAAAATTTCCATCGCTAACTCTCACCTTGAATCACTAATTTCCATCAAGCTCTCATAATCTAGTGATAATATGAGACATCCTTTATCGCTAAATCACGACCAAAAAATGTTAAGTTTATAAACCGCAGTGACTCAATGAAAACACAAAAAATAGTTTATTGCACATTCTCCAACCTTTTATGCTATCCTTATTAAGCGCCATGATCTGGAGACAACCTTTGGTTTTTTTACATTCTGGACATGTGGTAGTCACTCGCTAGCTCTCCAACTTAAGAAAAGACTTCCTTGAGAACCTGAGAGCTAGAGACAACCAAGAAAATTAACCCTTATCACCGTAGCATCTAAAAAAATCTAGGTGATAAATTCTCGCTAACTCACCAGCTTGAGAAGAATATTCCTTTTCATCCCGCTAGCCAGTGACAACCAATAAACTTAACCACTCATCCTTCACTGACTATCATTCAAACTTTCACGACCTCTCCACATCTTTCATTCACCATTGTTAACCACTGCAACCTTGCGACTAACATTTTGTAGTTGTCATTCGATAGGTTCCATTCTTTGGAGCTTTGGGAATTTCACTTCCTCCTTCTATTCTACGATGAATTCACACTTCCAACACCCTTTTCCTGAACAAAGTAATTCCGCCAAGGTAACAAGTCTTTTCATCATTCACCAATCAAGAATCTGTTGAGTTAGCTTCTTCCACGATCTTTCAATCTTGCACATGGAAAACCAGTAATAACTATTTTCATGGTTTAACTAAAAAACATAAACATAAATTATTTTTATGATTTATATATTAGGGACATAGATTTATCAAAACATAAACTCAAAATATGCTAGATGGGAGGCAAAATCAAATTGAAACTTTGTGTGCCAATGTGGGGTTTTTTTTCCTTCTCATACTTCTCTATTGTATGTACATGATGTACGTCGTAATGGGGGGGGTGTCTTGACTACTCCACCCATCCATTCATCTTGTTTTTTTTTCATCCCTCTTTTTGGGGAGAGTTTTTCCCATGAGGTTTTACCACTTTCTCCACTTTATGAGAGATTGCATTTCTTTTTGATATTGTACATGGGTACCTAACATGACCTATTAGTTGGGACCCATCACGAATTTTCATCTAGCATTGTGTTCTTAAGTGCACTACCCTAAGTTGCACTTAAGGGGGTTATGTTGGTGTAATTAATTATTCTTAGTTACACTTTACTTAAGTTTACTTAGGATAATTCATTTGAATATTAGTTGTTATGTAGACACATATGAGTTTTCATTTCATTCTAGCACATGGTGTAGGAGAATTATACTTTAGGTGGTGATAATTGTTACCTCTTTCCACTTTATGTGTGAGATCCACCTTTAGTGCTCTTATCACATTATCATCCTCTCATTGTACACATGTTTGCACATACGGTATTGTACAATGGAGGATGATCCACCTTTGGTGACATGTGATTCCACTTAGTGTGGTTGATAGCTTATCATATCCTTATCATGTAGTCTTATTGAATTGCCTATATATTCAGGCACTCCTACATTGTATTCATCTATTATTATTTTATTATTGATCATATTTGAATCCATTGATTTGAAGATCATATCATTTTGTCTCTCTTGTTTGTGTTATCCATATGTAGTAAAAAATCCTATGAGGGCTGCAAGCTAAACATGCAAAGTTAGGAAAAAAAAAGATTCAACCTAAACTAAACATATTAAAAAATAAACTCACAACACACTAAGACTTTCACCACAACCTTCGATGAGCTAAAACAAGAGCACCCAATCAACCTTATTTGATTTTATCTTGGAGAATTTTGTGGGTGTGCTCTCCCAACACAATACAATAAATCCCACTATGATTGTTTGCAAGTGCAAATGGAAAGGAAATCTACAATGCAAGCTAAAATGGACGAGTAAAAGGATTTTAGAAACAAGTTTGAAAAACTTGCCCCAAATCTTCACAAGATGAATGCAAATGCAAGATCTATGCTATAGAATTCAAATGCAAGATATTATCAACTATATTCAAATGAAAACTAAACTAAGAATGGAAACACAAGATTGAAACAAAAACTAGATTCATTCCATTACCTAACGTGTAATATCTAGACCATCTAATGCTCAAAGAAACTAAACTAGAATGAAAACTAAGAAACACCAAGTGGTCAAAGTGCTCCAAAATGCAAGTGCTCAAAATGCTCTAGCTTACAATCACTAGTTCACAATAGATGCAAGAGATTCAAGAGATGCCAATGAGGAGTGCGGTCTCCTTTTTATAGATTTCGGAAGGGTTAGGTAGGATTTTGGCTTGGGTGAAGGGGATTAAAAGGCAAAAGAATGGATGGCCAAGATTAAGAGGTGGAAGGGAGTTGTTGACTTTTCAAGTGGAGGAGAAAAGAATTTGAAAAAATTATGTGTGAGTGCAAATGATTCAGGCCAAAATGGTTTTGATTACCTTTTAAGTATAATTTAGAGGAAAATTAGCCAAAAGCAAGGAGAAGTGAGATTTAAATTAAATTAGATTTAATTTAAAAAAGGTTTAGAAGAATTTTAGAGAAAATGAAGGAAACATATATCAAAATAGAATTTTTATATATTAGGGGTAGTATTTAAATTAATTTTAAATACAAGCTAATCAATTTATTTAATTAAATAAAATTAAATAAATAGTCGAATATAGAAAATGTAGCTAATATAAAAATTAACTATATTATTATAGGAATATTAATTAAATTAATATAGAAATGAAGAGGGACACTTTAGGGTGTCTACATTTTGCCCCTCTTTGATGTAGTGTCAAAATTGACATCACGTAAAGAAGAGAAAAGAGGAAGATGCCCTAAAGGTCGTGAAGCGACGGAGAGAAAGAGAGATTCCCCCTTGAGAAAATAGCGCAAAAAATAAATTTTGGGCAATTTTCTCGAAAGAAAGGACAAAAGGATGAAAAAAGCGGAAGATGAGATGCTTCCTAGGGGTGTGGGATAGATCGGGGTCAGGATGACCCCATCATGATGGGGAATAGGGAATACATAGGAGCCTCATAATGCAGAGTGCAAGAATGCTAAATGAAACTAACTAATGCATGAGACTTAGGATTGTATTGTGTTAATATTGGGGAGCGCATCCTAGTTTAATTTTGCAAAAAGAGGTATGCATCATATGCCAGAGAGCGAGGATGACATGATTCTATTGCATAGACTAGACTTTCAGACAAACAAAGATAGATTTAGGAGCATAGTCATAGATCAAATAATCAACGTGGAACCAATGCAATAGACCCATGGTGGGAGTGTAACATGCTGCCCCCAGTGAGGTATGAATATTCATGATCACTTAATCAACACATGTGCCCCAAATATATCAACAAACAGATCATACGATTCATACCACAAAATATATGTATTTTAATGTACACCATTCAGAATATATCAAGATATGAAAGATCGAGATAATCCTAAGGAGGGCCCACGAGAATACAAAAGATAAAATTATCAAGAAGGCCTTATGACCAAGTAGTCATTCGGTCCATAGTTCTTGTCATGAACAAGATTGGATGATTCAAGATCGGATGAGACGACACAAGATGGATGCATCTTAATAGGCCAATATTAGACGATTGGAAACATAATTCACTGGAAATAATATGAAGTAAATGATAGCGCAGTGATTCAGTCTAGATGGTGATTTTGATAGGAATAAACATAGTCACTATGTCTGAAAATGTCGTAGAACTTTGTTTATTATGACCATGATCAACGCCTTTCTGGGGGAGGGAGAAGTAAAGAGTCAGATGGGTAGACTTTGCACGAGATTGCAACAGGAAAAATTGGAACGAAGGTTCCCACACAGATAAGGGATAAGGGATCACGCCTAGAGTGCTTGTTGCCAAGTGTTCACTACTGAATGGTTTATTGCTTTGATTTTTTCAAGTCTTTTCTTTTTTGGTATCATCAAGGCACCTGTTTGCTAGGTTTTCACTAGGATGATGATTTTTTCAGGACATTTTATTATTTGTTGCAGATTTTTTTGATTTTTTGATAAATTTTTTCAAGAATTTTTTCTCCATTTTTAGGATTTTTTTCAGGATCATTGTGTTGTACAAAAATATGATCAAGTATAGAACCGCTTCAAATGTAGAATATTGACAGGATCAGGGAGAGGCTCTCCCCTTGGTGTTTCTATGTGATATACTCCAGATCCAAATTTATTTGTGACCATGAAGGGTCCCAACCAATTAGGCTCAAACTTACCTTTCTTCTCGCAGTTCTTGAGATTCTTCATGTTATGTTGTAGTACTAGATCACCGACTTCAAATTATCAAGGTTTGATCTTCTTATTGAGCTACAAGCAAAGGAAATCTTGATACAGGCGGAGGTGGTTAAGGGAATGGAGGCGACGTTCATCAAGAAGCTGCAATTCTTGTAAGTGGGCAACTCGGTATTCTTCTTCAGATATCAGATTCATCATGTAGACCCAAAGGGAAGGATTCAATTGAAGGTGCCAATCATGACCAACATCATTGGCTATCTTTTTGAGAATTTTAAGAATGGTTTTATTAGTAGCCTTTGCTTGATTGTTACCTTGTGGGTAATACTTGCTAGAACAATGTTGGGATATGCCAAATTTACTACAAAGCTTAGTGACGTCCTTATTTTTTTAAAGGGGTTCCATTATCAGTATGAATATCTTGTGGGATACCATAGTGAAAAATGATATAGTTCAAGATGAACTTTTAAATTTGCTTTCTTGTAGCGTAAGTGAGGGGAACAAATTCAACCCATTTAGTAAATAATTAAGTAGGAGATGGGATATACTTGTGGCCATTGGAGGAATTAGAAAATATTTATCCTACAAGGTCAAAACCCCATCATGAGAAAGGCTAGGGGGTGATGATGGGATGGAGTTCTTGGGCGGGGGAATGTATCAAATCACCATACTGTTGATAGGGAACACATTTCTTCACAAAGTGATAAGTGTCTTGCTCCATAGTCAGCCAGTAATATCCAGTACATAGCAAATTCTTAGCTAGGGTAAGTCCACAAGAGTGGGACCCACAGATTCCTTAGTGCACCTCGTATAAGGTTGTTTGGGCTTCCTTTGAATTCATACATATTTGAAGGGTTCCATCAAAGAGTGGGAGGTTTGGCAGATGAAAGTTTTATGTTGATTGGGGGTAATGGTAAGTGGAATGATCTCATCACGAAGGTAGGAATAAATGTCTTGGTACCAAGGGGAATCAGGACCAACAATTTCATACACCATCTCAGACTCCAACTGGTCATAGGAAGGGACAATAAGATTTGTGACAAGAAACTCACACTTTTGACTATTTTCTGGCATATATATGATGGAAGCCATAGCAGCCATTGCATCAACTGATCTGTTGTTATCTCTTGGAATCTATTAAAATGTAACCTCTATGAACTGTACTTTTAGGTCCTCAACCATACGACGGTAAGGGAGAAAATTATCATCCTTTGTTTGGTATCCATCTTAAACTTCCTTGATAACCAACTGAGAGTCACTAAAGACAATAAAATTAGAGATCTTCTAGTGAATAGCGTGGCAAAGTCCTGTGTGCATAAATGTTGTCACACTTCTATGAATCATTCCATTCAAGGTTGCTCAAGAATGAGGCCTCAAATATTGATCCATAGCTCTCTAAAAATGGATGTGTAAAAATATAAAATGAAGGCC
Organism: Thuja plicata; assembly: GCA_018584345.1. Lineage (NCBI taxonomy): Eukaryota > Viridiplantae > Streptophyta > Pinopsida > Cupressales > Cupressaceae > Thuja > Thuja plicata. The sequence continues at coordinate 2,017,432 of MU224963.1, read as the reverse complement.
CTCAAATTGACCTAGTTGTGTCTATTGCAAATACACCATGAAATGAGAGATTTGAATGCATGGAAATGAGATCTAATCTATATGATTGCAATGCATA
>MU224963.1:1992630-2007724 GCA_018584345.1 Thuja plicata | reverse complement strand
CTTTCAATTAAATAAATTAGAAGAATTTTATTTAATTAAATGGGGGAAATTGAATTTAATTAAATAAGAGGAATTTAATTAAAAGGGAGATTAAATCTTTTAATTAGATAAAAATGATCAAACCTTAAGAAATATTGAAATAATTGAATAATTGAATTAATTACAATTTGATCAAGGAAATTGATTTGAATGGAAATGTTCCAAAGCATTGATTCAAGAAATTGATAAATTGATAAAATAATAAATGGGGCCCAAAGTCTAGGCGACCATTTTAGGGTGCATACAAGTCCTTCTACCAGGGCCTCGTATTTTGCAATGTTGTTTGTGCAAGGAAATGTAAACTTTTAAGACTTAGGAATGAGATCTCCTTGTGGTTTCACAAACATGAATCCTTCCACCGAGACTTTCGGTCTGTAGGATCCATCAAAATAGAGCTTCCATTGTATACTCGAGGTAACAGTCATAATTGACTCACCCAAAAAATTGGTGATGATAGGATGATCATCAGGATGAGGGGCTTCTACTAATTGATATGCAGTTACTTGACCTTTGATAGATTTTCAATCAAAATACACAATGTAAAATTCACTTAAGATCATGACCCATTTTGCAATGAGTCTAGTGAGACCAGCTTTTGATAGGAGGTACTAGAGAGGATCAACCTTAGCGATGAACTGTGTCTTAGTGTTAAGCATGTAATAACGCAATTTTTGCATGCAAAAGACCACAACAAAACATGCTCGCTCAATAGTAGTATAATTCAACTCATAACCAACAAGTGTTCTGCTGAGGTAATATATAGCAGGCTCCTTTCCATTATCATCTATTTGTGCGAGAAGTGCTCCCAATGCCATTGTCCTAGATGATATGTAGAGAATTAATGGTCAACCATGAAAAGGTGGGACTAGAACTAGTGGATTAGCTAGATAATGCTTTCATTGTTCAAATTCCTTTTGACACAAGAAATCCAATATAAAATTGATATCTTTGCACAAGAGATGTGAGAAAAGATGAATTTTATCTACCAACTAAGATATGAATCTATGAATTGATTGAAATCAGCCTTGTAAACCGCAAAGTTACCTCAATATCCATGGAGGTGGCATATCCAAAATGACTTTCACCTTCTTAGGATCTATCTGAATTCCTCACCTAGATATGATGTAACCTAGAAGTTTGCCTGATTGAACTCCAAACACACATTTCTTGGGATTAACCCTTACTTTATACTTCTCCAATCGCTCAAAGATGGTTGTAAGAATTTGTATATGTGATTCTCTTATTTTAAAATTTCCAAGCAGATCATCCACCTAATATTCCATTATCACATGAAGGAGATCATGAAATATGGTTGCTATTTCTCATTGATATGTGGCTCCTACATTTTTAAGACCAAAAGACAACATTTGATATCAGCATGTGCCCCAGGGGGTTGTAAAAGTAATTTTGTGTTGATCTTCAATTGCGATCCTAATTTGATTATATCTAGAGAAGTCATCCATAAGGGACAAAATTCATGTCTAATAGTTGAATCCATGATGATATCAATGTTGGGAAGTGGAAAATCATCTTTAGGACATGCCAAGTTGAGATCTCTAAAATCAGTATAGATTTGTATGCTCTTATTAGGTTTTGCCACTGGTACAATGTTAGAAACCCATTCAGGGTAATCAATAGGTAAAATTATCTCAGCCTCAAGCATCTTTTTCAATTATTATTTAACCAATAAGACCACTTTTGGATTCATCTTGCACAAATTTTGTTTAACATGTTTAATTTTAGGATCAACTACAAGATGATGTACTACTACATCTAGAACCAATCTAGACATATATTTATAAGTCCATGCAAAATTTGTCTTTGCCTTACAGAGAAACTCAGTCATGTCTTTCCTTTCTTTCTCATTAAGGGATGCTGCAATATATGTGATCTTAGGATTATCTTTAGTTCCAAGGTTGGCCTCAATTGTATCCTCAAGAAGGATGCAGGATTTCTCTAGTGGCAATGTCATAAGAGGAAAGTCAACTTCTCCCTCTTCTAGTGCCTCATAAAGTTTTTCACTAGAAGATGCATCTTTTATTTTCTCTTTTTATTCACCCAAAGATGCCTCAAAGAGGTTTTCACCAGAGGGTGTTTAATTTTATTTTATATTTTTATTTTCATTTCTGCAAGTGAGAGAGTTGACTTGGCTACCAAAGTAGGGTTTCTCATTGTATCTTATCTTGTGCTCATAGTCTTGGAGATTATTGTCTAAAAAGTGCAAGTACTACCTCATCTAAATTAAATATGTCCAAGGCAGGTGGTTAATCTTGTTGGTCCCAATCGATAAGCTTAGGCTTCTTAAGATGAAGGGTAGGGGATGAAAGGTCTACTACAGTGATGACTAACACATGGGTAGATTTGATGATATCATCTTCGATGTTTTGGAAAGGGAATTCATAGAATTCCTCCTCAGTGCCTGAATCAGTCTCAACTAAACAATAGTCCTTAGTAAAGATTTCTTTGGTTTCTAGGGAACCCAATCCTTAGCCTTGAGGATAGAAAGTTGCTTTGATGAGAGTCTTTCTTCCATCTTCATTTTCTCCAAGGAACATTCCATGATATCCCATACTTTTGACAATGGGAGTGGCCTTCACATACTTATCCTTAGGAATATCTACATTCTTTTCTTCATCATCATTAAAGAGCCAAGACAGTATGTCATTTTCCATGAGTTCATCTGCAAGGGATCCCCAATGTTCAAAAGTAGTTTTTTTTCATTTTACGGTCTCTTTATTTCCTTTAGAAGTGAGGTATTTAGGTTTACCAAATTATCATGGGGATAAGGGGACTTGTCCAATGCATATGGCGCTCTCATGTTTATATTCCCCTATTCCTTGATTAGTAAGAGTTACCTTCTTCTCAGACTTTGTACCTTTTCCTTTAGTGACCTTATGTTTTCCTTTATTAGATGACCTATCAGCTTCTTCAGTAAGAGGTTACTCAATAGAGGTTTTAGTAGAATCTTCCCTTTCAATAGGTTGGGAAAATTTGTTCAAAGGGAAATAGTATGATTGCTTACCTTCCAATCTCTTGCAGTATTGGAAAAGTTCTTGATCTCCAAGAATAGTTATTTATCTTCCATGATGGGGGAATTTCAAGTATTGATGATATATAGATGGTACACCTGCGACAGCATGTATCCATTGTCTTCCCAAGAGTATATTATAAGGAAGATCAAGGTTAATGACCTAGCAAGTAGTTTCAATCGGGGTGAGGCCTACTTGCAAAGGAAGCATGATCAGTCCTTTAGATTCTCTTTCTCGATCATCATAAACCTTTATGGTAATTATCTTTGTTACATCAATGAGGTCTTTGGGGAGAACAAAATGTTTGATCATCTTTAGGGTCCAAAGGTTCAAACCAGATCCATTGTCTATCAAGACACTTTTATTTTGGTATAATGAACAATGAATTCAATGTGAAGGGACTTATTGTGATAAGGGTTAGAACTGTGGAGGTCTTTGTCTATGAATACTAGGTGTAATTGTGAAGCTAGATTCTCGATCATAGATTTAAACTATGAGGAATTTATGTTATTAGGGACTCTAGACTTAGTAAGGGATTTCTAGAGGACTTCTTTATGTATAGGGGATGTGTGGAGAATCACAAGTATGGATATCCATGCAGGAGTCTTCACCAGTTGTGATAGCAGCTCATAGTGCAACACAGGTCTAGCAGATGTGGATGGTGCAGTTGGTGGAGTGGCAGCAGCTTGAACAATAATTCTTCCTCTTCTAGTGGTAGTGTTACAATCATCAACTTTAAGCTTTAGGGTGCACACATGGTTGTCAGATTCTTCTATGCGACTGCAAAGGGCATAAAAACCGCAAAAATAATTTTCTTGGATACTTACACATGTAGCGTCAAAGCCTTCTATATTATTAGTGGTATAATCATAAGGCACTGTTTTAGAAGATGAGGTGTTGTTATGATCATGCTTTAGGAATAACTGATTATATATCTTGAGTTGCACATTAGATGATGATGGTGTATGACCTTCAACCTCAATCTTTCCGTCATCAGTAAGGTCTTGGATGGGGTATTTCAATTTCATACATTTATTGGTGTCATGACCTTTGATGCAATGGTATTCATAGTATTCATTGTCCTTGTACCAAGAAGGCTTGGGCTGATTCTCATCATATGGATGAGTGTTAGGGTATGCCATCATGTTTTGATTAATGAGTCTTTGAAAGATAACATCAAGAGGCTCCGCGAGAGAGGTAAACTATCGACGTGAATGTAGACCATAGTTATTGTTGTTGGTATTGGTATTGGTATTGTTGTGAGGAAATTGATATCCTTGATTGCACGATTATTGTTGAGGGGTATTCTAATTCTATTGATTGTGATTCTGATTATTGTTATTTTGATTGTGATTATTGCCTTGGTTACCTTGGTTAGATGCTTGGACATTCTGATCATGTTTAGCATTGGTCACTCCATCATTGACTACCCCTTTGTTTTTAGTCCATGATTTTGGTTTGTCATTGTTAGAAGAGGAAGTATAGTGTTTAATGGTCCCATTTTGCAAAAGGTCATCTTCAATGGTCTTCCCCTTATTAATAAGAAACTCAAAAGTGTTAGGGACAACCATTTTCATTTGGAAGGACATGTCAAGTACCAGATTCCTATGAAGATATCTATGAGATATTGATTTTCTAGTATCTTCCAAGGAATTTGATTGGCAAGATGTCTCCATCTTTGTAAGAAACTAGAAAAGGTTTCCCCATTCCTTTGTTGGTATTGTACAAGTCACTTAGTGACGCTTCATGTTCAACATTGTAGAGGTATTATGCAACAAAAAAAAATTTCCAGATCAACAAAGGAAGATACGGATCTAGGAGATAGATTCATGAGCAATTCAAGTGTAGGGCCTCCAAGACTCCTAGTGAAGAGTCTTTTGAGATAATCCTCGTTATAGGAGAGCTCTTGACAAGAAACATAAAATTATTTGAGATGTTGAAAAGGACATGTTTCTCCCTTGTATTTGTCAGATTTTGGGATCTCAAATCTCATAGGGAATGACATCATGTTGATTGATTTATCGGATGGATAAGGACATATTTCCTCAATAGAGAATTTCTTCTTACGTCCATTATGCATGCTCTAGACAAGAATCTTAAGTTCATTGATTTGATTTTCCAAGTCAGGCGCATTGTGATGTGTAAAATGTGGACCAGAATATTGTCCTCCCCTGTATTGTGATGTTGAAAATATAGCTGATGTAATTCGAAGTGTAGAATGGGGTGTATAATGATATGTCTGAGATGTTTCTGGAGTAGAAGTCTTCCGTACCCTAGAAGGAACCTTAAAGAGTAATGAAATATAGTTAACTAAAGATTGAGGAGCTGATTTTTGTGGCAGTGATGTTTGATCACCATTGAGGACTCTAGCACCAAAGGGATTAGATACATTCATTTTGGTTTGGGTGCTATTGTCTTAAGTCGTATTAGGCATAGCACTAATAATATGTTAGATTTTTTTAGGTGTTAATTGAAATTTTTGTTACAACATTGATATGGTTTTTGATGTAGAAGGCCTACTAGAAGTATCCTTACCTCTATCTTGAGATAATGTTGTGTTAATTGTAGAAGTAGTTCTATTGACATGGGCTCTAGCCTTGGTGACATTTTGATAGAGTAATGCTTCATCAAAAATTTTGGTAACTATGACACCATCATGGAAAAGGCTCATAAAGATTTATGTTTTATTAGCTCAAATTACCTTCTCCACCATCTCCACATTATAGGGATCTTTGAGGAAATCATTGATTTGTGGAGCCAGAATAGGTGTAATATTTTTAAGTTGATCAACATATTCAATCTCTTCCTCTACCTGGTTAAATGTTTCTGGCATCCCTAAACCTCGAAGAGATACCAAGGCAAAGGGATTCTTGTTGTCTAGAAATCACTGACTCGTCTTCTTGGCTTGTGAATAGGTTATGACCATAGAATTTAACTTTGAAAGGAAGATGAGGATGGACACTAAAAGATTGGATAATGAAAGATGAACTTAGGAGAAACGGTTTGAACCTTATTTTGATTACGAGGGTAGGGCCTTAAGGTTTGATTTTTTGATTTGATGAAAGATTGGTGATTGATTGGCGAGTGCAGGGCCTCAAAGTCTAATTTAATTTGAAGGTTTGGGATAAAATTAGTGAAAAAGAGATCCTTTGAAAGAGAAATGATGAAACCCTTGTTCTACTTGTAGATAGACTAATGATCACAAGCAAAAAAGGGATATGATTTTTTGGATTTTATCACTCAAGACAGACTTGTGTCCTCAAGTGATAAAATTTGACTGTGATTAAGGATGAGGATCTCAAAGACGCCTTGATAAATCTTTCCACCTAGGATTCACGATGAAAGGTATGAAAGACAAGATTGGACGAGTCTTGATAATGTTGGATGTGGAAAGATCAAGACAAAAGAATGATTTGTGTCCAAAGTGACAATTGGTTGTTCTCCAAAGAAAAGGAATGATGATGCTATGAATGATTAGGAGGATGAAGTATGGATGAAAAGAGGTAGGTTTCAAAGTTGATGAAGGCTTGATTTAGACTAGGTTTGCGCAAGTAATTCAAAAGTTTGTTATTGAAGACAATCTTATCAACTTTCTCTCGGTTTGGGATTTTCTTCTAAATAGAGTCTATGATGTGTCAATACTTATTAGTGTTTTGATCAGTGGTTTTATTTCCTCTACAGGCCAAAGCTAGTGGAAGTTTATCTTTCTTATGCTTGGAAGGTTTGGACATAGCCTATAGAAGTGATGATCAAAGGAAAGAACTAATTTTTCACATTCAAACAAGGCATTGAATATGCTAAGTATACCTTGATTCAATCGGGGAACAAACACAAGTCTGAAAACAATCCTACAAGGGACAAAGAAACCTTCAAGAATACAAGCAATTGTGATGAATTTGACTGATAGGGAATTGCAATAGAGAAACATGTATATTCAAGTGAAAACATTAGTGTCATTGTTTGAATATTAATAGAAGCATGACTCTTCCTTTAGAGAGAACAAAGCATCTAAATCCCTACTAGATTACTTGGTTGCAAAAAGATCACAAGGCTCTGGTCAACAAACAATGTCTAGTAAAGTTCAAAATTGGGAACTATCATGATGAGGTATTATGTGATATTGTGCCTACGGATGTTTGTCATTTGTTGTTAGGGAGACAATTTCAATTTGATTTTCATGTAGTACATGATGGGTATGCAAATACATATTCTTTGACAAAAGGATGGAGTCTGACACAAGTTGAATTCATTGAATATAGTAAGTCAAGGAAATAGACAAAAAGGTATGTAGTAATGCCAGAATGTTTAGTTGATGGAAGGAAGTTTCTAGAAGGAATGAAGCATGATCATATGTGTTTTTTTAAATTCTAAGAGTTGATAAAGAGGAAGTATAAGATGTACATGTGGAAACTGCAGATTTGTTGGATGAGTTTCAGGATGTTGTATCTGATAATGTACCTAATAGATTGCCACCAATAAGAAAAATTAGTCATCAAATTGAATTGATTCTTGGAGTCAATTTTTTGAATAAGGAAAACCATAGAATAACTCTAGCAAAGAGTGAAGAATTGAATAAATAAGTGCAAGAGTTGTTGCAGAATGGGTTGATTCAAGAGAGTTTGAGCCCATGTGTTGCACAAGTAGTACTAGCACCACAGAAAAATGGAGAATGGAGGATGTGTACAAATTATCGAGCTACCAATAAGATTACTATCAAGTATAGTTTTCCCTTGCCAAGGATGGATGACATTATGGATTTCTTGAGCGGAGATGAGTACTTCACAAAGATATATATGAAGAGTGGATATCAGAAAATCAGTATTAGACAAGGTGATGAATGGAAGACCGACTTCAAGAAAAAGGAGGGCTTGCATGAGTGGTTAGTCATGCCTTTTGGGCTAACCAATGTACCAAGCACATTCATGCGGCTCATGAATGAGGTATTGAAATAATTTTTTAGTAAATTTGTTATTGTCAACATGGATGATATTTTGATCTTCAGTAAGAAATTGGAAGAGAATATAATGCATATCTGTAGGGTCTTTGAGAATTTAATGAAAGAGAAGTTGTTGATTAACCTGAAGAAATGCAGTTTTGTGAAGAAGTTAGTGTACTTGGGATTTGTTGTCTCAGCAGATGGTCTTAAAATGGACCTAGAGGAACTGAAGGCTATCCTTGAATGGCCTACTCCAAGGAGTGATTTAGAGGTAAGGTCTTTTGATGGTTTGGATCGCTTTTATAGAAATTTTGTGAAGAATTTTAGTAGTATATGTGGACCCTTAACTAAAACCATGTGAGGGGATAGAAAAGAGTTTAAGTGGACTGCAGGAGTAGCAAAGAGTTTTGATTTGTTGAAGAGAAAATTTATAAAGCATTTTTTTGGCACTTCCATATTTTAATAAGGTATTTTAAGTAGACTATGATTCTAGTGGCAATGCAATTTGAGTTATTTTTAGTCAAGAAGGTAAACCCATTGCTTATTTTAGTGAGAAGTTGAATGATTCCAAAAGAAAATATTTTGTTTATAATCAGGAGTTTTATGCTATAGTTTAGGCGTTGAGGAAGTGGAGACATTGTCTTTTGCCTAAAGATTTTGTTTTGTTTACTGATCTTCAAGATTTGCAGTATTTGAATAGCCAACGACAGTTGAATCAAAGGCATTTAAAATGGGTTGAGTTTTTGCAGAGTTACACTTTTGTTTTGAAGCACAAGAGGGGAAATCTAATAGGGGTGCAGATGCCTTGAGAAAGAGGTATAATTTATTAACAGAGATGTAGGTCAAATTTTTTTGGCCCAATGAGCTCAAGAGTTTGTATCCCAAGGATCCCAGTTTTGGCGAGGCCTAGAGAGCTTGCACATAACCTATTACTCTAGACATGACTATATGGTTGGATCTTATAATCCAAGATGGAATGTTATTCAAAGGGAGCCATTTGTGCATTCCAAAGAGTTCTATGAGGGAGAACATAATCAAAGAGAAGCATATTGAAGGATTGGTTGGACAGTTTGGTTGAGATAAAACTATTTCTCTAGTTAGTGAGCATTATTATTGGCCACAATTGCAATAAGATGTTAAGAATTTTGTACAGAGTTGTAGAATATGTTAGATGGAAAAAGTAACCAGGAAGAAAGCAGGGTTATATCATTCATTACTTGTACCAGAGACGCCATGGGGTGATCTTATTATGGACTTTGTTCTTGGTTTACCAGGGACTCAGAGAGGACATGATTGCATTTTTGTGGTGGTAGACAAGTTCTCAAAGATGACACATTCAATTCCTTGCAGAAATACTAATGATGTTGATCATGTTGGTGAGACTACATGGTCTACCAAAGAGAATAGTTTTAGATCAAGACACTAAGTTTGTTGGGTATTTTTCAAGGACATTGTGGAAAAAGTTGAAGATACTTTTGAAGTTTAGCTTAGCGCACCATCCATAGGCTAATGGACAAATAGAAGTGGTGAACATGAGTTTGGGAAATTTTTTGAGATTCTTAGTAGGAGATAAACCGAAGGGGTGGGATTTGATTTTACCACGAGTAGAATTTGCATACAATAATTCTGTTAATAGGAGCACTGGTAAATTACCCTTCTAGATTGTAGATGGAAGTAGTCCTAGAAATGCTTCAGAATTAAGGAAGTTGGAAAATGGAGAAAAGAGTAGTGCTGAAGATGAAGACTTTGCAGAACACTTGAATAATTTGCATGAAGAGGTGAGGAAGCATATTAATAAACTGAATATCTAGTACAAGGTTAAGGTAGATCAAAAAATGAGAGATAAGGAATTTCATATTGGAGATGAAGTCATGGTTCATTTGAGGAAGGAGATATTTCTAGTGGAACAACCAATAATTTGAAGATGGATAAATTTGGTCCATACAAAATCCTGAAGAAGCATAATTTAGGAAATGCTTATGAAGTAAAGTTGCCCAGTGAACTCAACATTTCACCTACGTTTAATATTTCAAATTTGACAGAGTATTGTGAAGGCAATACATGGAAGATGAAATAGCATAAGTACAGTGAAATTTTATAGCACCTACTTCAACTATAGAAGAGATGGAGGATATCCTGGATAGTCATCAAATGGAAGGTACGACCTATCTAAGATTCATCATGCCAATCAAAGGAAGAGATTGACTGCCTTGGTTTTCCTAGCATGACTAAGATGTGACAAGGTCACTTCTCAAATTATCCCAAGTGTCTCATGTAGGAGCATCTAGGGTGTAAGAGCAATCTTGCATCACTCAAAAATATTGTCTAGTTTTTCAATAAGGGCTATCTTTGGGAAGAGTTACTATTTTTGGCAAGTTTACTATTTTTAGTAGGTTGTTCATTTGAGCTTGGATTGTTCCATTTAATTCCCTAGAGGTTCATTTTGGATATGTTTTCCTACTGCCAAATTTTCATGAAAATATCAAGTTTGGTTTTGAAGATATTGAATTTTCTATTTTGGTGGGGTGGTACAAAAACTTTGAACACAGTTTTGAAGGCTTTAGAGGCTCTAAAAAGGGGGTGAAACTTTGATCAGCTGGCATTTCGCCAATCCAAGTTGTAGAGTGCTTCATGGAATTTCTAAAATGGGGTCATAATAGCCAATCAACTCCACGGTTCATAAGTTATGGTTTTTTTGAAGTTGGGTCATCAAGGCCCTAGTTTCAATACAAAAGGAAGAGAGACAAATCACTTAAAGCAGCAAATTGAACCGTTGGGCACCAAAATGGGAATTTTTCACTTTCCAAAATATTCTAAGGCAGTTAATTGTGCTACTATAGGGTTGAAATAGGATTTTAGGGTCAGCTCCAAAAAGTGTAGATTGTGGCTTTGTCTTGCAGATTATTGTAATGAAGATGCACATGTGGTTGTAGCATGTTACTTTTATGAATATTGTAATTTCATTTCTTTGAAGATAATAGAAAGTAAGTGTTTATGTTCTTGCCATTGCTTTTTCTTGCAATTTTCTATTTATTTTCCTATTTTCTTGTGTGAGTGTTTGATTGAATAAGGGGAGTACCCTTCATCACATCCCTAGGAAACAAGGAGAGGGTTGGAATGAATGCTATTGTATATGATTAATATAATAAGAAACTTTAAAAGTTAAAAGATAAAATAATGAAAAATAAAATTTATTTTTTTACCAACTTGCATGTTTACTTATGCTAAGGTCTGGTAGCCAAAAGAACTTAATAACTGTGAATCTTGAGCAAGTAAAGAACCAAAAATGATGATGGGGACTGCAAAACCATGAAATATCTCCATTTGACTATAGCATCATAGAACATGTGGTGGGTAGCTAATTCTACATTCTATAACACCTCAACTAAATGTGTAGCAATTGTTATAGGTGAGTAAAGTCATGGTAACTACAACAAACTAGGGCATAGTGACATAAGTGAGTGACATGAGGTGCTAGAAACATTGAGAGTGGAACAACCATAGAAGCATCTAAGTGTACTTGAAAAATTAATTAGCTTAGAGGAAGAACACCAATGATTGCATGTTTTTTTTTCATTTTTTTCATTTTTCATTTGTTTCATTATTTTTTGGTGTTTTTTTGTTCATTTTTTATTATGACAAGTGATTTTTGCCAAGCTAGATTTCAATCACTCACCACTTAGTGGCATTGTAAAAATAGTTTTCACCACTAAGAATTTATTTCAGCTATAATCTGCCAAAAAATAGTTTTCAAATTGTAGTTTTCTAACAACACTTAAAGTTTTTCATTGTTAGAATTTATTGCTTTTTTATTTTATTTATTCATTATTTTCATCGTTTAAAAAAATTGTCATTTTTCTTTCCTTTTTAAAAATTGCATAAAATGACCAAAGATAATGAAAATCTCATATGGATATTGAAGTGATGCCATCCAAATCTTGGAGTTCCTTCTGAAACCTTTCAATGAAAGTCATTGTTAAAATTGGTTGCATCTAGAACTTGAAATGATGACAAAAAAAAGAAATCCACCTTCATCAATTGACCATGCATCATTGTAGAACACTATTGCTACAATCAACCACAATCTCATTTATCTCATACCATTGTATCTAAAAATTGATTGTAGAAATTTGGAACACATGCCCAATCACATAGTTGAAATAACTACTTGCAATAAAAACAATCTTCCAAAGTTAAGGAAATGTAGTGAAAGACCAATGATAATCTCTCAATGGATCCATATATCTTTAGATAGGAAGATAAATCAATCATTATGATGAAGTGAAATGATCTGCATTAGAATATGCTCAAGATCCTTGTAGGACCTTTACATGTCTTCAAATTGTCTCTAGATGTGTGGCTTTTGAAGAATTAGCTAAGAACATGGTTTTGCAAGATGCATGGTTACACAAAGTTTCATTTTTTCCTCCATGTGGTCTAGCATCAAAGATGGTTAAAAGAGGATTTATGCCCTTTAGTGTTGAACACTTGAAAAAAATTCCTCTTGTGATCTCCAAGAGTGTAGCACAGAAGAAACTTGATATTCACCATCTAGTTAGCAAGGCTAACAAAATGTGTCTTTGAAAACTCATGAAGAGAAGCATCATCAATGGTGTAAAAGAATTGTGTAATCATCATAAGAAACATACAACCATATTTTCATAACCAAGAATATAAAGTATAGCAATGTACAATACCATCTATGTAATAACTTTACCATTGAACAATTTATTGATCATTAGAAAATGAATGGTAGAGTTATATATATGAATAAATATTTAATAATAAAAAATATGAATGGAAATTAATTATTGTATAAACATAATATAAATAAAATGTTAACCAACACGAGAATGTGTACCTTGATTTGGTCCAAAATTCACATGTGGTTTTATTAGAACCGCCAATGAAACAATCAATGAAGACGTTATCAAGAATAAACCAATGATTTCAAAAATTTAATGGATTTTCCCCCAACTTAATTTCATACCAAAGAAGCATAAGGGTAGTAGGATAATCCAAGGAATCAAGAAATATAATGATATAATAACACCTTGAGCCTTTTCAATGAATGTTCATCTTAAAATAATCCAAAGAATCAAGATATAATGCATTCAAACTCATCCAATTGTGCTTAAGAATAATCAATAATTGGCGGGCCTAAATCAATGAGTGTGTGAGGAATACTTATTTTATCCATAGGTCTCCAAAGATCTAGATGTTTGAGAATAAATTTATTAAATAATAGATCTTGTAGGCTTTCATCACACATGTTTTAAATGATTAATGGGTTTAGTTCAACAATTCTAAATTCAAGATTAACACACACATTTATGAGGTCAATCATCGAAATAGAATCAAATTTAAGTGTGTGAATACCCTCTAAAGATTGTGATCTATTGTATAAGTAAGAAGAACTATGTTGCATATCTTTCAATTGATCATTTTTTTCTTCGAATTCAATTAAACTAAAATTGCATCCTTTAGTTATATATATATAAAATCAATTGTGATTCACCAATTTCAAGCGCATCAATGAAATGTAAAGGGATCCTTGGATTTGTATTATTATAGGCAATTTCTATTGGAGTTGATGAAAACTATCAACCCACAGCTCCCAAGAATCACCTGCATGCAGACCTGTCACAGAAAGAGAGAAACAAAAAAGCTATGGAGGCCAAAAATCACATATTGATGGAAGAGGAAACATATTGTGCAAAACAATGGAGAAAAACTCTTAATGCAATAACATCCTTAATTAATTAATAACCATCAAATTGAATAATTTACAAAGAGGGAATCCTTATAAAAGGATACCGAAACCCTAAAAGGGAAACCCTAAAGGGGAAATATCTAGGTTGCATAATAATAATTAATACAAGAATTAATTATTAAATGCCTAAAGTTTAGCTTAAGTAAAAGAGAGATAATAAGTGAATTAATAATTAAATCAATATGATTTAATTAATAAGTGGAATCACTTTATTACTCTAACACCCCCCTTAAGATAAACTTAGGGAGAAGCTAAAAACCTAGAAATAACTACTAAAAGCGGGAAAAATGGGTCCTGGCAACAAGGCCTGATGAGGTACCCAATACAAGGAAATCTCTGTAAACTGGAGATAAAGAAGAAAACCCAATGGGAAAAACCCCTCTCCAAAAAGAGATAGAAAAATGCAGAAAAGAAATGGCTCAAGAGACTCTCTCAAGACCATAAGTACAATCAGCTCCCCCATGAGAGAGGGATGAGACACCAAAGTCCCCCTAGAATGAAGAAACTCCTATCACAATGGTAGATGCTTGATGTAGAATCCAAAAGGAGATCCTGAAGCGGCAAATGATATTCCTCCCCTTGGGAAGAAACGAATCCAAAGGATGATGTTGAAGAAACCCTGTGAAGAGTGATGAACCAATCTGTCTCAGAATGTGTGCCATGATCGGATGCTAAAGAATCTCTCTGTCTGAACTGAAATAACTGATGCCAAATCTAAACTGATATGGAGAATCCTGAAATGCAACTGCATAATGCACGGATAATGGTGGGCAAACAGTGATAACCTGACTGTCAAGGTAGAGGAGATGAATGTCCTCAAAATAATCCTCCAATTCTGTAGTATAAGACACAACAAACAAGAAAGATATGTCTGCAACATAAGAGTCCAAAGTATCTATGTTTGGAAGATGTATGAATCCCTGCTGCACAGAATCAGGAGCAACAGGAGATGCTGATGAAGTCTCAATCTGAAGAGTGGGAACTGTGAGACAAACCTCTGATCCATCAGAACATGTAAGGGTGTCTAAATACTCAAGCTCCTCTAAAATATCATGATCAAAGGGTGTATTATCTCTCCAAGCAATGGGTATGAGACAATCTGAAGCAGGATCCTCTGGGAATGGAGAGAGATTGGGGTCTCCATAGATCTCCCAAAGACGTGTCCAAAGTGGGTGAGGAAAATCAATGTTTGATATAGCCAACACAGTGTCATGGTCAACACTAGACACTATAAGTCCTACTATGTGATCTCTAATAATATCCCATGCTAATTTTCCCTCTGAAGTGGCTGGTTCAGGTATGAGATCATACAAATAA
>MU224963.1:1982101-1992517 GCA_018584345.1 Thuja plicata | reverse complement strand
ATAATTACCCCGTTCCAGAATAACAACTGAAGGGTGAGTAGAAAAACCCATGATAACTCTTCTAAATGAAAAACAAACTGAGAAATCTGACCTTACTACATTTAGATCAAAACCTGGTGCAAGGAGGGAAGCGGAAGCTGCAACTTTGACACTAAAAATAGGTGCTCACATGACCAAATATGCATACAAAACTAGCATCATCATCTCCGGCTCGGAAAGAGCTCTCCGACAATATTTTATTTTTCAAAAACGGACACCGTATGCAAAAGATATGGCCAAAACACTGAAGGCTGCCTTTTTTGAAGAAGTGTCAAAACTGTGTGACGGTTTCATGAACGTCAAATTTAATCATGATCTGTGACCTACGGCCGCTGACATCACTCCTACATATGTGTACCTTGTTGCACATGAGGGTACTTTTGAAAAGGTACGCACCTTTTCCTTTGTTTGTAAAAAGATTTTTTTTAACAAACATTTGGAAACATGGTTTTTTTTTTTTTTTTTTGAAAAAAACTTTGTAAAAAAACAAAATTTGTTTTTTTTCTAATTTTTTGATTTTTTTTAATTTTTAATTTTATTTTTGAAAAATTTTAAAAAATCTTGGGGCATGTGGTTGTTGAGTTGGTGATATGAATGAGATAATGAAAATGGTATAAATTACATAGTAGATATAGAGTGGGTGGGATGAAGAAGGATGGGTATGTTGGAGATGGTAATAATGCATAGTGCGGTTGTTATGAGCATTTTTTTTCTACTCTTTGTAGTATGTGGATTTCTTCTATTCACCTTGCATACTAAATGGAGAATCATTACTGAAGAAACATGTTGTATTTCTAATTGATTATAATTATAAGACACATGAACATCATCAAGAATAGTTGGATCTTCCTAATTTGATGTGTGAAGTTCTCCTTGAATTATAGAGAAGAATTGTTCACTTACATCTTAATCATGTTGAGGCTCACTTACATCTTGTCCCTCATTCACCATGTTTACTTGATCAACGGGACATGTGCACTTAGATTCTTCCTTGCAATAATTGAAATAACAAATGGTCAAATCGCCACATCCACCAAATCTAATCGTGATGCCCCACGTGAAACCTTACATAATAAGGTGGTTGAAACTACATATAATAATACAAATCCAAGGATCCCTTAAATTTCATTAATGTACTTGAAATTGGTGAATCACAATTAAAATATTGTGTGTATAACTAAAGGATGTGATTTTGGTTTAATTCAATTAAAAGAAAAAAAATGATCAATTAAAAGATATTCAACATAGTTCTTCTTTATACAATAAATCACAACTTTTAGAGAGTATTCACATGCTTCACTTTGATTCTATTTTGATCATTGAACTCATAAATGTGTGTGTTAATCTTGCAATTAGAATGTTTGAACTATACCCATTAATCATTCAAAACATGTGTGATGAAATCCTACAAGATTCATTATTTAATGATTTTATTCTCAAACATCTATTTATTGAAGGCCTATGGCTAAAATAAGTATTCCTCACACAACAATGAGTCTGGATATATAAATGGTTTTATCCCCTAAGATCTACCTATAAATTAAAACCAGACATCTATATGATTTAAACAATACAAATAAGTCATCACTCAGGTGAGGTCAACAGTCGTGCAAGCTTCCATCCTAATGCATTGGTCCAAAATCAGCTCATCAAGCTAATGGGCCTTTGACACCTCTCCCTGATTATGACACCAAAATGATAGGCCAACACCGAGGTAAGGAATAAAATAGGTTCAACTTGGTCTAAGTGTCAATCTGGGGATCATAGGCTTGTGAAAGGTTTCATAGCAATCCACACAAGGATTTTAGTTAGCAAGTTGAGTGGGAATGAAATGTAGCTAGAAATTAAACCTATTAAAAAGTGAAATAATTTTAGCAACAAGAACTGTCACTCCTAACGACAGGAGTTGTACATACACAAAATTCTCAAATAAAAACTTAACATAAATTATAGAATTCATAAAATCTAAAGCATGAGAATCAAATGAAATTAATTACAAATACTAACTACAAAAATTACAATAGTTATCCTAAGGTTTAACCATTCCAAACAATGCATAAACAATAAAATACACCTTGTAGAAATAGAATATGTACATTCATTTGATAACGGAGGACTAGGCACCCTTCCTCCCAATTGTCAATTGAAGAAAACAATCAGAGAACTTGTAGACTTAACTCAACATACAATAGTAGCATTGATGTTATATTATTTTCTGTCACATAAGATGACTTATACAATTTTCATACAAAATAGAATGCACCCACAATTTGAATTTGTGTGGCACAAAATACATAGATCGGTTATGAAAATAGTGAAATGACTTACAAACACTATTTTCTAAAGGTACTCAAGTGATTTATTAAAATACATAAAAGAGATTAATTATAGTGATTTGTAGATTGAAAATGGATCATAAAAATCTTTAGAAATGGTCTCCACCATTCCTTCATGGAGCTATTGGAGACTATTATGAAATCAGCAATGCGGAGTAAATTCTTGACAGATTAGGTGGCTCATGTATTGGTAGAATGAACACATTGTTGATATCAAAATAGAATCATAGAAAATAACCACAGATATCACTGTTCTATAATATTATTATCAATACATCCAATGGCATAGATTGGAAATTTGTGATGTATAGTTGGAAGTTGAAGTGTGTTGACTAATGGCATGTGGGTAAGAAATGCATTTATCTTTGTAGCATCACAAAGTTTAATATTATCAATCCAGTAATAATAAGAGCCCAAAATAATTTGTTGGATAATTTATTTTCCAATGCTTGTTAGTACAGACAATATAATAATTATTTTTTCATATTCCTATCCTAAAATATATATTAAATAATTCTTATGTATTTTAATTATATGCAACATAAATGGTATAATACGACAATAAAATGTGATATGATAATGGATATGAAGGTGCATGAAATAGGATAAAATATGGCATAAAAATAGAACATAATTGGCTCAAACGAAATATTGCACTCCTATCATTATAGGTCTATGATGTTGCCACATATATCTTTGGTGTATGTAGTGTGTTGGCGGGTTGGGTGTTTGTCAGAGTTAGTCCAAAAAAATGTTCTGCATTTCTTCGTATTGATGTTTCTAGTGTTTTTTCATAGAGGAAAGTATTGTAATGTATGTTTAGTGTCTTAGTTCAGATTTCAGATGATAAATTGCACCATAAGTATGTTTATGGTGATCTATTTCATAACTATGTTTTTTGGATTTAGAGTTATGAAGGGATTTGTATCAATATGGTTGTAGCAACTTGGATCGATATGAAAACATGAAAGATACATTTGGCAATGTTATTGGTGTTCAAATAAGACCTCTATGTGGTCTACATGGTCGAGGCTGATTTTTCTAGTACTACATTATGCTTGGAGTTGGTTTCTTTTTTAACTTGTGGATGTCTGCCCAACATGGTCCTTACTCTTGCTTGTGCTTTCCATTTGGGGGTTTGCACCAGCATCTAATGAGTGATTTATTTGAGATACAATTGTAGAGAGATCATTGATGGTCTGAAAAGACTTCATTTTTTCCCATATAATGACTATGGCTTCTCCCTATTTGTGTAAAGGAAAATAGTTAATAATTTTGATAGTTATCTAGATATTTAGACCAACAAAAAAAGTTCTTTCATTTGCGATTGATCCTAACCTAGCTAATTTGATTTGGAGGATGTGTTGAGATTTTTATAGAGTATAGTCATGCTTTGAGTGAGTTGTGGCTCATAATATTTCCTGGTGCATGTGTTGGAAGTCGACTGGTAAGGTGTTGTATAATTGTGCCAACCTAATTGGGGTTACTTAAATGTTGTAGATGATGCCTTTGATCTTGTATCAAATATGTTAATAGAATCAGATTTTTTGGGTTCAATTAACCTCCTTGCATGATTATCTATCCTCTATATATAAATAAGGATGGATCATTCGAGATTAAGTCAAAGTTCGTGTGAAAATAAAATGAGTATTTAATCAGTTAATGATGTTCAATGTGTGAACTCAACTTGATGGGATAAGCATGTTATAAAGGGACTACAACATCAACATATGATAGATGTTCCTTCCACAATAATTATTTTGTTATCATTGTAATCTTAAAGTATCATGTTCTAAGATAATGCATATCCTCAATGGGTTCTCTTATTATTGTATCTTGCTTAGAAAGTCCTCCCTAGGAGCAAAGTGCTTCCTTAGGTAGTGATCCTTAAAACACATATTGTACAACACTTGTTTAATATAGTGTGATTTACATCTCACTATGGTTTTTTCTTCATTAGGTTTTCCACATAAAAATATTGGTGTTCCTTTTTTTATTATTGGGGTGCATTATGTTCTTTCAAGTTCAACATTCAATTATGGTTTGATGATAAATCTGTAAATGAAATAGTTTAGGTTTTATTACATGTTGATTCTCACCCTCTAAGCATTCCAGTGTGTTCAACATGACCATTATGTCACTTTTAACTTCCTACCACAAAAGGTAAACTCCAAAAACTCTAGAATTTGATACAACATATGTAGACATACTCTACTTCCAAACCATATGTCACAACTCTCGTGTGTGAAGAAATACAGAACATAACAAATTCTTATAGCAAGGTCATTGTTTAAGTAACTTACCTCAGATACTTTCAGATCATACTCATGGATCACCTCTACCAACTGGAATAGATGCAAGATGATAATACAAACATACTTCAATTGATTTCACCATCATATCAGATTATTTGTACTTCTGAAACAAAAATGCTCAAGGATAAACATGATATAAGTAAAGTAATTATGATAGTTGTGGACCTATACAATTACATGCTTAGAATGGAGTTGTGTACAATTTAATTCTTCACAATTTGATGAATCCTCTTTGATACTCCTTTGACGTCAATGACATCATATGTTCAAAAAGGTGTAAATGGTATTGTATCTTGCATGCTTCCACATTTCTTATGTTTCTTTAGTTTGAGACTAATTGATGAATTATTGGGATTATGCATGTTATCATGAACTAAGATAAATCTTTACTTTTTTTTTCTTTTTTTTTTGGGAGAGGGAGGGGGGGGGGGGGGCATCATGTCACCTAAACCAAAATTTCATCTTTCTATCATTAATTTAAATATAGAGACATATTTCTCTTGGAAACAAGTCATATTGACTCACTATCATAAGCATTGTCTATTGCCCCATCTCTTTAGACTTCATCCTGAGCTAGATGGAGAATTCAATAGAAGTTTAAATGGTTTAACAAACATGATGAGTTCTATGCTCTAAAAGGTATTACAATTTGAGATGGATATTTTCATTGCTTGGACCATAATCTAACAATTGCATGGAGACATTGAGTCATCATCTATTCATGCTGATATCTTGAATAATACTAAGCTATCTCCAATCCCAACTTGTGCGCACAATCCTCAATGAATTATTTGTTGACATATAGTGATCCTCTAATGTTACTAGTGCAAGCATAGCTAAAGACACTTCATCTATTATTGCTACTTCTGAACTTAGAGATGCTTCTTCAATAGATTTCGATGGTTTGGTGTAAAAAAAAATTCATCATCTTCTCAAGATAGTTCATTGGGACACAAAAGCTTCAGAATCTCATGTTCTTTCTTTGCCTACATTTTCTTTTCTGGTGGCAATACAAGATTCTCATTGGTCCAACAATCACCATACATCCATGGTCATTGTACCTAAATCCTCTATGGTACCTGATTCATCTTATAATCATTTTTCACACTTTGACATTGACATAGAAATGCTTGAGCACCATTTGGAATAGGCATCTATGGAGGCATCATACAAATTGATTTTTCTTTCTTCATATTGCTTTCAAGAAGGACAAGATAAATTGCTATATTTTTTAGTTATATTTCTTCCTAAGGGGAGGGATGTTGTTCATTAGGCTTGGGATCATCTTTGACATTCATGGCATCTTCCATCAATGCATGAAGTTCTACTATGAGAGGGAGGGGGTTGCATGATCTCTCTCCTTCTCTCTTTTGCAAAATATTTTTAACTCATATGGAGTTTTGTACTTATCATACTTCAGAGAGCATATTTTCCTTCATTTAGAGGGAAGTTCTTTTCGATAGAGTTTTATCCTCTTTTTATAATTGCATTGTATTTGTGTACCTTACTACGCTTTGATGTCGAGACCTACTCTTTTACCTCACCTAAGTTATTCTTAAGGGGATGGTGGTGTATAACCATGCTTACGTGGCTTACTTATGTGGAAAGATAGAGGTAGTTAGTGAGGTTGGTAGGTTTACCAACTTTTGACCTACTTTTCCATCAAAAATTGAGAATTCAAATTCTCTCATTTCCTTTATAAGTACCTCAACTCCTAATGCATAATGATCTCCCCATACCAACAATTTACAATATGTTTGTTGTTTCATTTGCTCAAGTTTCCTTGGTAAATCTTACACAGATACACTATGCTCTATGTATTATTTGCATTAAGAGAGTGTTCAATTTATTTTTCACAAATCCAACATCTTAGGGACACCCCCTTTTTCTTCCAGAGATAGAAGTGAAGGTCTTACCCACCTTAATAATTGGTCCTTTGCTACCCAACTTGAAGACAAGTTTCTGGTGTTCTTCTCAAGTTTGACACCTCTAGGATTTGGGAGATTACCAAGCCTTGAGGATTTGGGACTTGCAACTTAGATCACCAACACCTTATTCTAGAGAAATTAAGAATTAGCTTTATCACATTGATTTGACTTTCAATTCTAATTTTTATATAATTGTACAAATAATATATTCTAAAATTAGAAATTGCAAGTCAATTCTAATTTGATCAACGCGTTATTCAAAAAAAAATTAAAAATTATATTTTCAAATAAATTCTAATTAAAGGAAATTAAGACTTTTCCTATTCATCAATTAAATTAATTATTTTATAATTTATATAATTGATCATGTTCAATTATGACATATAATTAAATAAATTATTTTAATTCATTCATTCAAACTATATTTACTTTATACATTGGATTATAAGTTTGTCAAATGTCATTGACCAAACCTAGTTGTTTTTCCCTAATCCTTATTCATGTCAAGCATCATATCTCAACGCTTATACCTTAGCAACATTGTTAGAAATCAATAATCCATTTGAAGCCATATTTTAATTATGACATCTAATTAAATCATTATCTAATTGACACGATTTCATTCTACAAATGAGTATAAAGTGGTGAAGAATTCAAATAATGTTGATAATTTTTTAAAAAAATTCATTCAAAAGACATGGAAATTAGGCATAGTATGTTACATCATCAACAAAATTTCATACTTGCCTCTATGCATTATAGGTCTCTAACCAGGGATAACTTTAAGAAACCCCCTCCTAGGAAAAAGTGTAAAATCGTGGCGAATCGTACATTAATTTAGGGGAAAAATTTTATTGGTGACGACGATTTATTTTTCCAAATTAGGAAAATAATAAAAAGGCGAAGGCAATTTTTTCCCTGCCGAATGAAAATTCCATAAAATCCTGGCGAATTATAAATTAATGTGGGGGAAAATATATAATATATGAGGCGAATGATATTCTTTTGAAGGGAAAAAAATATTTGTACTGGCGATTCTTATGTGCCGTTTGAAAATATATTTATTTTATTGGCTAATCTATCGTTAATTATGGGAAAAATAAATATTTTATTTGGCAATTTTCAAAAGATGGGACTCGTAAATGCGTCATGTGGGTCAACGCCAACTAATATTAAATGTCTTATTTGAGACCGTTTGATTATCCTAGATCAATGGCTGAAGTTTAATTTCGGCCCAATTTCTTGAAGGAAACAAAGTTCTCCAAGAAGTCACCGGAATAATGACACGTAACATTGTAATTAATGCAACATCACGTCCAACGAATATCACCTGTATTTGTTGTGAATATAATTGATCACACATGGACACATAACCTAAATTCTAATCAGTAATATCCATTGTTTTATATTGTTAAATGTATTATTTGAGACCATTTGATCATCCTAGATCAGTGACAAAAATTTAATTTCGGGCCAAATTTCAGAAGGAAACAGACTTCTGTAGGAAGTCACGAGAATGATGACACGTATAAAGCCTTAAAAAGTGCACCGTAACCACGATTGTTGATTACTACTGGTTATTTGTTTACGTGGATGGTGGATAGTGCAACTGCAACTTGTAACTCGTAACTCGAAAAGAAATAAATGCCTTGTCAGTGAGATTCTTTAACTGTCATCTTTAACTGTCAATAGTACGCATGCATTCATGGGAAAGATTTACATGTAGATATGAAAGATTAAGGACAGTGGATTTAAATCTCTCACACACATAATGCATTTATGGAAAATGCATTGAATACGATTAAAGAAAGAATAATTATTAATTGCTAAGTATTCGTGATCAAAACTATCAATCAAGGGGTCGGGGCTATTTATAGACAATCTGGCTTCTTTCTTCTTCATTTTGATTTTGGTAGATTAAGAGTCAGAGCTGCCGGTGGTAGAAATTCTACCTCTGGTTTTAAGGTTTAGGTTTTTAGGTCTTTAGGATTTCGAGAATTAAAGATGGACACACCAATCCGTTTGAGATGCACATCCCTAGATGACTAGAGGTCCTTTTTGGGCAATGTCTCGGAAGAAATCCTCACTTCCGTTTGTAGGGAGGTTGGTGGCAATGCTTTTATAAATTCTATTGTGTTGATGTTATTGGGTCGAGAGTTCCTTGAGAATATCGACAGATACCATGTCTACACGGACATTACATCCCAGTTTTTTTGTCTCTCCTCGACCTCGGAGGACAGAAGGTGGATATGTTGATGCTATTGAGGAAGGTTTTTAAAGAGAAATTCTTGAAGGACGATGTCAATGTTGTTGTTTTTGCGGAATTAGAGGTGGGGATCCCTTGGCCAAGAGATATACACAAGTTGTTGGTGCCGGCAAAAATGTGGCCAGACAACCCTTTCTGTTGAACCTCAATGACGAGCAACTAACGTGACACAGGAAATGGGCACGGCTTGGGAGGGATTTTCTTCGGAAATGGTTTTACCTTGATGAATTCGACAAGTCGGACTACACATGGCTTGACAAATTCTCGAAGATTATCCTCTTTGGAAAATTCTACTCAGATAAAAGGGAAGATTAAGATCCCTAATTCCCTAGTTTACCCATTCCCGTTACCCTGGTTTTTTGACAATGGACATGCAAAGTTTCACTTTTTTTTTTATACCGATAAGAAGTTACCTAGTAGGTTTCTGTTTTTACTGTACGATGTAACTTTATGAAAAAATAAATAAAAAATTTCCAAGTTCGTTTCAATTTTCTTTTTATGGGTGCAAAAAATGATTCTTAGACTTCTTTGTGATTACAATATTTTAATTAGTTGCTTTACCTGTGTATTAGATATTTAAGTATGCTTAAGCGATGGATTAGTACTTCCATTTTTAAATCTGAAGACTAAGATTCTGAATTTTTAAAATGATTAAGTTTCTTTATCAGTCTAGAGACAAAGCAAGTTTCTATTTTTAATTTTCCAATGTGTCATATCAATGTGTGATTATAATACAGATATAAATAATTGAATTAAAATCTAAATCAGACTACACTGTAAAACTAAACATTTATTAAATGTAATAACTAATAAGTTGAAGTTGTAATTTAAAACAATTAAGTGACACTCACACATGCCCTAGTGACATCAAATGACAAGCCAAAAGTTAATGGGACCCGTGATCGTGCGACAGTGCCAGCGACCGTTGGATGAGCACAAATCAACGGCGTGCGGTGTATTTCGGGCCAAAAGGGAAAAGAAATCCCATTTTTGCAAACCTATTTCGGAATAATGTAAATGAGCTCTAAATCACAGAGTCATAGAATAAGTATCACTTACCTTTGCCTCAAATTAAAATGCAGCAATGCAGTCACGACTCGCCAATGCAGTATACAGTTGCACTCAGTAGTCTGAAACTTCGCTATTGATCAAATATAGAGATATCATAGAGATATCATAATGTTTTTATACTAATCCTTATTTGGAAAATTTGGCGGGAGGTATTAGGTATACAAATATTTGGCGAGGCCCGCATAATTATAACACGTCTTTTGTTATTTTTGAAGCGATTATGGGTCGTTCGCATGATTAATAAAGTTGGCTAAATTGCGTCGGTTAGAGACACACGTCCGTAAAATGTCAGGCGAATTTGGGGCTGCCTATAAATATATATGTATAAAATGATAGGCGAATATAGGCCGTCGATTTGGGGTCGCTTAGAAATTATAGGCGAATGTTTTAAATTTATGGGGACCAAAATTTATATTCCATTGGCGATAATGTGTAAGAAATGGAAAAATTAAATAAACCGA
>MU224963.1:1968811-1982051 GCA_018584345.1 Thuja plicata | reverse complement strand
GGACCAAAATTTATATTCCATTGGCGATAATGTGTAAGAAATGGAAAAATTAAATAAACCGATGGGTGATGGGCCTGGGCTTTGGACCCAATATTAATAAATGTCAGGCGATAGGGTCAATCCAATATGTGAAAAATATTCGCCAATTCAAGGGTTGCCGACATGCGACATTCGCCAAATGGCGAATAATCACCACTAAAGTTTTCGTTGTCTCTAACAATGTTTATTAAGTGACAAATAGGTTTTGCACTTGAAATTATGCAATAGGCACAATTAGTATAGGATGCATTCAAACAAGTTGGACTTGATCATAGGCATGATCTTGTCTTAATGTCCAAATGGATAAAGATTTATCACTGGGCTCTAATTCTTAATGCTCTCTCTCTCTCTCTCTCTCTCTCTCTCTCTCTCTCTCTCTCTCTCATGTTCGAAACGTGCGCGCGTTCCCACACACACACACACACTCCCCCCTTAATATCAAATTCTATAAGGCATGATTCTATCATTGCATTTCAGAACCTCATAGTAGTCAAAGCCAACATTTCACAAAAGTTGGAGTGCTAATTCTATCTCTACATTCAATTATCTCTATTTTAAATTGTTTAACTACTTAACATCTCCAATTTACATTATTCAACTTCCACTAATTTAAATTTAGGATTTAGGCAATTTAAATATTTTATAATGTTACCAATTGCAACATCAAGTGAACAAACTAACGAATTAACACTTCCTTTGACTTAGAAATTGAGATAAATATCCATTCTACTAAATTCACCTCAGATATAATCCCAACCTCATCCCTTAAGAAAACCAATTCTTTCCACTCAACAAAAAAAATCATACACAAATCCCTATAAATTATTTAAAAAATATTTACCTACACAAACAAACTAATCTAATCAATTAAGGTCTTGTACATCCATAAAATGAGGTGAGTTTCCATGCTTATTGGAATTCCAAGGGTGTCAGTGAGAATAAGAAAAGTCTATTCAAACATAGAGTGCCCACGTGCTATATTGGGGAAAAGGGTGGTAGAAATGCCTCACCAACCACAGCAGAAGGGGCCAATGCACTAAATTTACATTGATGCCCGGGCTTAGATATAACTGGAGCCCGGGCTTGTAAGACTATAGGAAGAACACATCATTATGCTTAACCTCAAAGTAAAATATACGGCAAATTGTTTGCATTTTCAAAGCAACGTATGATACAATGTTGAAAAATCAAAGCATCTAAAGCTGAGCAACAGTGGGAAAATAAAGTGTAGAAAAAAAGGGTTGTCAAATGATATAAAGCTGAGCAACAGTGGGAAAGGAAAGTGCAGCAGAGGCCAGGCCAGATACTTCTGTCTGACACAAAATCATTTTTCAAAGCAACGTATGATACAATGTTGAAAAACCGAAGCATCCTATAAGAAAAAATGGGTTGTCAAATGATCTACAGCTGAGCAACAGTGGGAAAGGAAAGTGCAGCAGAGGCCAGATTCTTGTGGTCTCTGACACAAGTAAGGCGGTGTGTACTACAAGCAATGATCCTCTACATTGAACTAACAAGTTTCTCAGGCAATGACGTTAAATGATTTGTGTTGTGATGAATCATTTTGGCACAATGGGTATTCATGCTTGTGGGTATTCATTGTCAAATGCCATACTTAACTAAAATATGGCATAAAATTAAACATAATTGGCTCTCACCAGATATTGCACTCTTATATTTTTAGGTCCCTGATGTTGCCACATATATCTTTGGTGTATGGAGTATGTTGGCAGGTTAGGTGTTTATTAGCATTGGTCCAAAAAAGATCTACATTTCTCATAAGTGATGTTCTAGTGTTTTGTCCAGGAGGGGAATACTATAATGTTTGTGCACTATCTTAATTTAGATTTTAAATGATAAATTGCACCAAAAGTATGTTTATGTTGATATGTTTCATAACTATGTTTTTTTTTTTGTTTTATATTTATGAAGGGGTTTGTATTACTATGGTTGTAGCAGCTTGGGTCAATATGAAAATATGAAAGATGCATTTAGGAATGTTACTGGTGTTCAAACATGATCTCTATGTGGTATACATGGTAGAGGTTGATTTTTTTGGTATTACATTATGCTTGGAGTTGGTTTCCTGTGTAACTTGTGGATGTCTGCCTAACAGGGTCCTTACTCTTGCTTACACTTTACATTTGGGGGTTTGCACCAACATCTAATGAGTGATTTCTTCAAGAGATAGTTGTAGAGATATCATTGATGGTCTGCAATGAATTTATTTTGGCCCGTACAATGATTCTGGATTCTCCCCAGTGGTGTAAAGGAAAAGAGTTAATAATTTTGACATTTATGTTGATATTTGGGCCAACAACATAAGTTCCTTCATTTGTGATTGATCCTGACCTATCTAATTTGATTTGGATGATGTGTTAGGATGTTTATAGAGTATAGTCATGCTTTGAGTTGATTTATAACTCATAATATTTTCTAGTGCATTTGTTGGAGGTCAACTGGTAAGGTGTTGTATAATTGTGCCAACCTAATTGGGGTTGTTGAGTTAGATGATGCCTTTGATCTTGCATCAAATGTGCTAATAGAATGAGATTTTTTTGAGTTCAATTAACCTCCTTGCATGATCCACTATCTTCTATATGTTATGGATCAATTGATTTGAGGCCAACCTATATGATACTACTAGGTCCTATCAATTCCCAACCAATTAGTGTTTTGAGGTGTAGCAAAGGATATATATATGCAGAAGGATGGATCATTTGAGAATAAGTCAAAGTGTGTGTGAAAATAAAAGGAGAATTTAATCAATTAAGGATGAAATGTGTGAAGTTGGTTTGAAGGGATAAGCATGTTACAAAGGGATTGCAACATCAACATATGACAGATACTCCTTCCATAATAGGTCATGCTTATATTATCATTGTAATTGTAATGTATCATGCTCTGAGATAGTGCATCTCCTTTGCAATTTATCTTATCATTGTATCTTGCTTAGCAAATCCTCTCTAGGAGCAATGTGCTTACTTAGGCAGTGAGCTTTAAAACACATATTGTAACACTTGTTTCATATAGTGTGAGTTAACTCTCACTATGGTTTTTCCTTCATTAGGTTTTATTACATGTTGGTTTTGACCCCCATCTCAGCGTTCCAATGTGTTCAACATGACCATTATGTCACTTTTAACTTCCCGCCAACAAAATAAAACTCCCAAAACTCTACAATTTGATACAACACGTATAGGAATACTCTCTTTCCAAACCACATGTCATAACTCTCATGTGTGAAGGAATGCAAAACATAACAATTTCCTATAGCAAGGTTGTTGTCTGACTAACTTACCTCAAATACTTTTGGATCACACTCTTGGATCACCTTCACCAACTAGAATAGATGCAAGATGACATTACAAACATACTTCAATCGATTTCACCATCACATATGATCACTTGTTCTTTTGAAACACAAATGTTAAGGGATAGACATGGTAGAAGTAAAGTATTTATGAAAGTTGTGGACCTATACAATTACATGCTAATGGAGTTGTGTATAATTTAATTCTTCACAATTTGATGACTCATCCTTGATAATCCTTTGACGTCAATGACACCATAAGTTCAAAAAGGTGTAATTTGTGTTGTGTCTTGCATGCTTCTTCACTTCTTATATTTCTTTAGGTTGAGACTAATTGATGAATTATGAGGATTATGCTTGTAATCATGAATTAAGATAAAGTTTCACTTTTTGGGATGTGGGGGAGCATCATGTCACCCAAACCACAATTTCATATTTATGTCATCAATTTAAATATAGAGAAATATTTCTCTTAAAAACAAGTCATATTGACTCACTATCATGAGCATTGTCTATTGCCCTATCTCTTTAGACTTGTTCCTGAGCTATATGATGAATGATAGAAGTTCAAATGGTTTAACAAACATGATGAGTTTTATGGTCAAATAGGTAATTACAATTTGAGATGGATATTTTTATTGCTTGGACGATCATCTAACAATTGCATGGAGACATTGAATCTTCATATATTCATGATGATATCTTGACTAATACTAAAACACCTACAGTCCCAACTCGTGTGCACACATCCTCAAGGAATTATCAATTGAAATATAGATATTCTCTACATGTTGGTCCAACCATATATAGTTGAAGACACTTCAACTCCACTAGTTGAGGAGACTTCATATATTATTGCTAAGTTTCCAAATTTAGAGATGCTTCTTCAATAGATTCAAGTGGTTTGGTGCAACAAAATTTTCATCGTCTTCTTAAAATAGCTCATTGGGATGCAAAAGTTTCAAACTCTCATGTTCTTTCTTTTCCTGCATTTACATTTACAGTGGCAATACAATATTCTCATTGGTCCAAGTATCACCATACATCCATGGTTATTGTACCTAAATCATCTATGGTACCTGATCCATCTTATCAACATTTTCTCACACTTTTACATTGGCATAGAAATACTTGAGCACCATTTGGAACAAACATCTTTGGAGGCATCATACATCTTGAGTTTTCTTTCTCCATATTCCTTTCAAGAATGAGTTCAGATGAATTGCATAATTTGCAGGTCTATTTCTTCCTAAGGGGAGGAATGTTGTTCATCGAGCTTGGGACTATCTTCGACATCCATACGCACGATTAGAACGATCCTTTGTACCCATGCTTTGTCTTCTTATATTGGGAAGTTTAACCGCTCTAGAATGTTCTAGAAAATGTAATTCCCTTTTTTTGAGGCCGACCACTTTTATATTATTTTTCCCCATATTGGAATATGTCGAACATATGCACAAAGTGAGCTTTGGCACTGAGTGGATTATTTCAAGAATTTTTATTTTTCCAACTAAGTAGCATAGCTTTTGGAGGTCATATCTTTTAATCTAACCATTGGATTTTCAATTATTATACATCATCAAAAAGCTTGCAAAAATATCTACACCCTCCTTCTATTAGATCTATAAGATTCATCCTTTTCAACTCGATAAAAGGCTTCTAAAGCCTTCAAAAATGCATTTAAAGTTTTTATAAAATAAATTTCCCAAAAATTTGAATCTCCCAAACCATGCGAGGTATTGTCATGATTCTTTTTCCAAACATTATATTTTCCCATTCTTCTCCTTGGGACTAGTTTTTAGGTTCCAGTATGCACATGTGAAAGCTTACTAAAAATAGTAAACTTGCCAAAAATAGTAACCCTGCCAAAAATAGCCCTTATTGAAAAATTAGATAATATTTTTGTGTGATGCAAGATTTCTCTTACACCCTAGATGCCCCTACATCAATTGTATTTGTGTACCTTAATAGGCTTTGATATCGAGCCCTACTCTTTTACCTCACCTAAGTTATGCTTAAGGGGATGGTGGTGTATAACCATGCTTATGTGGCAAGATATAGGTAGTTAGTGAGGTTGGTAGGTTTAACAACTTTTGACCTACTTTTCCATCAAAATTTGAGAATTCAAATTCTCTCATTCCCTTTATATGTACCTCAACTCCTAATGCATAATGAACTCTCAATACTAAGAACTTACATTATGTTTGTTGTTTTATTTGCTCAAGTTTCCCTGGCAAATCTTACAAGGATACACTATGGTCCTACTATTGTTTGCATTAAGAGAGTGTTCAATTTATTTATCATGAATCCAACATCTTAGGGGCACACCCTTTTTCTTCTAGAGATAGAAGTGAAGGTCTTACCCACCTTAATAATTGGTCCTTGCTTCCCAACCCGAAGACAAGCTTGTGGTGTTCTTCTTAAGTTTGACACCCTTAGGACTTGGTAGATTATCAAGCCTTGAAGATTTGGAACTTACAACTTAGATCACCAACACCTTATTCTAAAGAAAATAAGAATTAGCTTTATCATATTGCTTTTATTTTCAGTTTTAATTTTTATATAGTTGTACAAATAATATTCTAAAATTAGAAATTGCAAGTCAATTCTAATTTGATCAATCTGTTATTTGAAAATAATATTTTTTAAATCTTTAAATTAATTCTAATTAAATCAAATTAAGACTTATTCTATTTATCAACTAAATTAATCGTTTTGAAATTTATATAATTGATCATGTTTAATTGTGTCGTATAATTAAATAAATTGTTTTGATTAATTCATTCAAACAATAATTACTTTACACTTTTGATTATAAGTTTGTCAAATGTCACTAACCAAACCTAGTTCTTTTTCCCCAATCCTTATTCATGTCAAACATCACATCTCAACATGTATAACTTAGCAACATTATTAGACATCAACAATCCATTTGAAGTCATATTTTAATATATGACATCTAATTAAATCATTGTCTAATTAACTCAATTTCATTCTAAAAACAAGACTAAAAGTGGTGAAGAAATTCAAATAAACGTTGATCATTATTACAATTTTTCATTCAAAAGATGTGGAAATTAGGGATGGTATATTACATAATCAACAAGATTTCATACCCGCCTCTACGCATTATAGGTCTCTAACAAAGTTCATTAAGTGGCAAATAGTCTTAATGTCCAAATGGATCTCTCTCTCTCTCTCTCACACACACACACACACACACATCTTAATATCAAATTCTATAAGCCATGATTCTATTATTGCATTTCACAACCTCATAGTAGTCAAAGCCAACATTTCACAAAACTTGAAGTGAGTGCTAATTCTATCTCTACATTTCAATTATCTCTATTTCAAATTATTTAACAACTTAACATCTCAATTTACATTATTCAACTTCTACTAATTTAAATTTAAGATTTAAATAACTTAAATATAAAGCACTTAAATATTCTACAATGTTATCAATTGTAACATCAAGTGAACGAATTAATGAATTAACACTTCCTTTGACTTTGAAATTGGGATAAATATCCATTTTACTAAATTCACCTTCAGAATAAGAAAAGTCTCTATTCAAATATAGAGTACACACGTGCGTATATTGTTGAAAAGGGTGGTAGAAATACCTCACCAACCACAGCAAAGGGGCCAGTACACTAAATTAACATTGATGCCCAGAGTAGGTGTCAAAAAAAACAAAATACGACTTAGATATAACTGGAGCCCGGGCTTCTAAGACTATAGGAAGAACACATCATTATGCTTAACCTCGAAGTAAAATATACGGCAAATTGTTTACATTTTCAAAGCAACGTATGATACAATGTTGAAAAACCAAAGCATCCTATAAGAAAAAATGGGTTGTCAAATGATCTACAGCTGAGCAACAGTGGGAAAGGAAAGTGCAGCAGAGGCCAGATTCTTGTGTCTCTGACACAAGTAAGGCGGTGTGTACTACAAGCAATGATCCTCTACATTGAACTACAAGTTTCTCAGGCAATGACGTTAAACGATTTGTGTTGTGATCATCCATGTGATGAATCATTTTTGGCAGAATGGGTATTCATGCTTGTGCCGTTGGGCTTGTTTTTTGTTATTTGGGCGGTTAAGAGATCGTGTGAGTGCTCTGTGGTGGTGATGAGTGATGAGTAAGCAGAAAACTACCCGAAGAAGAAAAGAATGCAGTGATGAGTGATGAGTAAGCAGAGAAATACCTGAAGAAGATAAGAATGCAGAAGTTGAGGGAGTCAGCAATCACATGGTTTCTTCATGTAGCCTGCAACTCTGGTCCATCAATGCTTGCTGTCAAAGTTTGTCGTTTTGTCTTCTCATTCCTTTGAGTCGTGATTGTATCCAAACAGTCTGCAGCTTTCTGTCAGTTGACGTTTGAGCTGAAGCCTCCACAGGAAGAGACAGCTTTGTCTGCCAAATTAGGACCCACAATAGAACAAACTAGTGATGGAGAATAGCTGTGAGGGCTAATGGTACTGCCCACCTACCTCTCTCTGAAATTAGGGCAGGCTCTTCATCATGGTACTGTATAGCCTTTTCATGGTCCCTCTCTTCTGAGCATGCATGAATGTGTGGTTCAATTCTTTTGCCTTTTGCCGTTTTGCCCATCTCCCATTTCCAAGAAAAGGAATCTTTTCAATCTTCGTTGCATGCTAAGTGGGATCTTTTCAATCTTTGTTGCATGCTTTTCCCTATCTCAGATTTTTCTGTGTTTGTTTGCCGTTGTGCTGGATTTGGGTTGTTTCTGTCTGTTGAACAACAAATTCAGATAAAACAGAAATACTAATCTAGCTGTTCAGTATCAAGTAAACATTGATTCTCCTTGGGAACTAGAAATTCATTCAGATTAATTGTACGTATACAGACATGCGAGTCCCCGTACAGTCTGTAATATTTTGAATGGACAAGACACAGATTAGTCCAGAAACAAGATGAATATAAATAAATAACTACAGTATTACGTTCAATGAATTCAGATTGATTTTGCATCAATATTTGATTGTAGGTTTTTCTCTTCCGATTCTCTATTAATCTTGGAATATGATACAAAATAAATCTTTACACAAATTGAATCTACAAATAATATGCCTTCGTTACAAATATTTACACAAAAGGAATCCAAAAATGATATGCCAAAAATGATATGCCTTAGTTATAAATTGAGAGAAATCTGAGGTTCAGATTGATTTTGCATCAATATTAAATTATAGGTTTTTTCTCTTCCAATTCTCTATTAATCTTGGAATATGATGCAAAATAAATCTTTACACAAATTGAATCCATAAATAATATGCCTTCGTTACAAATATTTACACAAAAGAAATCCAAAAATGATATGCCTTAGTTATAAATTGAGAGAAATCTAGAGAAATCTGAGGTCTGAATCGTAATATTATGAATAAACCAGACACGGATCTATCCAGAAACAAGATAAATATAAATAATTACATCAAATGAATTCTGATGACCATAAATAACTACATCACATAAATTCAGATTTATTTTGCATCAACCTTTCCGATTTTCTCTCTTTTTATGACAATAAATTTTGAAATGTGATTTCTGTTTCTCTCTCTTTCAGCTTTCTATGATAATAAGTCTTCAAATAGGATTTTTCTATAAATGTGATTTCTTATTTTCACTCTTTCAGCTTTCTATGATAATAAACTTTGAAATATGAACTAAAATGTTTATGCAAACCAAATCTACACAATTGAATCCGAAAATGACATAAATTAATTAAAATATTATTTTAATTTTCATGAAGAATCAATTTTAAGCAAGAAAATGGCAACTTGAACATAAGCTCAAACGACGCGTGTTCGAAACTGCGTGGAGAACCCGAAGAACTGACTCAGATACAATGCCACCTAGTAACAAGAAACTACTGTACAAACGAGAACAATCTCGTTGGGAAACTTTGCCGATTTGCTTTCCCATCTAAAAGCGAACATTAAATTAGACAAAAAGTAAAGTTCGGTAGCAATGTTTGTTGCAACTGACCGGCTTCAGATCGAATATCAAATCGGATTTGCTTTAAGGCGGGCGAGTAGAATTGAGAATTGAGAATTGAGAAATGAGAACTGCGAAGCTGTTCTAAGCTTTTTTCCCGAGGGTGTTCTTGTTGTTGTGCATCCAGACCTTGAGAACATGCCTTTTGACGCCCGCTTCAGCACAGAACTGCTGCACAGCCGGCTCGTCTTGCTTCTGTATCCTCCACCCTATTTTCTCTGCAAATACTAACATTTTCTCCTTCTGCTGAAGAGTAAACTTTGTTCTGAAGCGCTTCTTTGCGGCCAAAGCTGCCGCCGCGGCCGATGTCCCGGCTGTACTGGTGTGCTCTTCAGAAGGGAACTGCGGCAAGGGCAAGGGCGCGTGAGCGTGAGGAGAGGTAAGCGGCACAAAGGCGGCTCGTTTCCTGTTGCAGAAAGGGCAAAAAGGCTCTCCTTCCACTTCTCTGCGATGGAAGTTCCTGTGACAATGGCAGGCAGCGCAGGTGAGGGCTTCCAGCGTCCCTTCCTCACCGCTCGCCATGAACTCTCCGCAGCCGTCCACAGCGTGGCCGCCTAAACTGGCCGCATGATTCTTCAAGCATTCTCTGTAAGCAAAAGCCTTCTTAACCCCCGCAACCTCCGCTCCAGTCCCACGGATCTCCTCCGAACCAGAAGCATAAGCACCACCGCCATTGCTGGAAGTGTTCAACATCCTCAACCTGGAAGACTCCTGTACTGACTCATAGGTCATCGGCATTCGCATCCCGATCTCCTCCCCTTCACTTCCGCCAAAATCCATCCTTCTTCACCTCCTACTCACTCCAACATTTCATTTCCTAAAAACGTAAAGACAATTTAGGCAAAATAGAACTTCGAAACTCAAACCCTTGCACCGTCTGCAAAGCTTCTCACCTTAGATCCGGGGCAAAACCCTAACCTTCTGCCTCACAAAATCTGATCTTCTCATTCCGACCGCTAAGCAAGGTTTAATCAAAACCTCTAAACTTACAAGATGTCACAAATCGACGAGAAGAAAACTGCCGAAAACAGCAATCCGTGAGAGATTCAAGCCAGACTCAAACAAAACCAAAATAGACCTTCTCAAAGCAAACTTAAACCCTACTTAACACCCCCCCCCCCACCCACCCTCTCCGTTAAACATCGTGCAGCTCGGGAAAGAACACCTTGAAACAAAAGATTCAATGGCTGAAATTATCAGCGCCGCGACTCGATTCGACACGATCGGCCTGCCTGCTCGAACCCCATCATCAAATGGAACCGCGTGGAAAGCAATCCGATATTTATGCAGCGTGAAAAGGAAGGGAAAGGCCCGCGTGAGCTTCTTCCATCCCCGTCTGCACGCCGAGCTGCCGTACTCTTTGAACGAGGACGGATGAGGAGACTTCACTTCTGTTCCGACACGCCATTTGTATGGTTTACGACATCAAAAATATCATCTTGTCCTTGTTATAACTTCAACGACTACTCCATTATTTCCATTCCTCGCTGTTCATCACTGTTACAACTCCTACGAATAGAAACGTGTCATTTGGAAACAAGCTTTAGCGGACCAGATGCGCAAATTATCTTGGAATGGGAAGTTTTTTTTTAACACCATGGTGTCCGCTTTCAAATCCAATTTGTTTCTCCACAGATATACTGGAAGTCAAATAAAAGAAAAGAAATGGGAAGGAAAGGTTGGGTGCTTTTATAGTTCATGTATATTATATATTAGAATGTGTTTTTGGGTCTAGAGATGTTTATAGTAGTATGTGAATGTGTTTTTGGGTCTAGAGATGTTTATAGTAGTATGTGAATGTGTTTTTGGGTCTAGAGATGTTCAACTGGGTTTGAGCTGGAGTAGTACTAGGATGGGTGACATGTCGGGAAGTCTCAATGCTTCACCTCTGTGAGTATCACCTAGATGGCAATGAGTGCTAATTGTTCCATTCATTATCATGAGAGATGGGTTCTTGTGAGCTGCATGGGTCGATGAGTTTGACTCAAAAACTACATAGTTGAATCCTAATAGCAATATCACAGTATAAGACTATTTTGTATTCCTTATGCGAAATACTAATTGTGTAACAAATGAGGGTTATACATAATGGTCTAAGTCAAATGAAAAAGAGAAGTCAAAAGATGGTGTCACAAAATTAGCTAAACAACTTTTGGTTTGGAATAAGATCTAAAATGGTATTAGTTGTTGAACACACTCGGAGGGGGGTTAGGAATTGGCATAAATCCAAATCACACTAACTAACTTCAATAATCACCACATGAAACAATAAGCAAGTAATGAATAGAACCCAAAACACATAAACACCCAGATTTTATACGTGGAAAATTTAAACTAGGAAAAACCACGGTGAGCATTTGCCCATAAAGAATAATTCACTTATGCATATAGTTTGATTACAAAAGATGACCTAGGAGCTCACTACTCCAGACTTGCAACCAAAGGCTCACAACCAATACAACAATGAATGCAAATAGGAGCTCACTACTTCGTACTTGCAAACAAAGGCTCACTACCATTGCAACAAGATACATGAAAAAATTTGTGCACCCAAGACTCATTGTTTCAGGGACAAGGTACATACAACTCTTTACAAGGATAAAGAGAGATTCTCCTAATAATACAACTAACCTACACAACACTGTCAACCTTAGCAGTACACTATTATTGTGTTTTCTTCTTTGTTACTATCACTGAATTATATTTTATTGACTGTAGATCTTCAACGGCTTGCACACTAATCACTTGCTTCACACCTTACATTTTACCAAAGCATAAATCGTACTTATATACAAGATAGATCATTGGAGATTACAACAAGGTTGACCATGTCAAAGGGATATTACAATTTAAGTTACAAATCAGCCAAGGCATCAACAAAATGCAATAAGGTTCCATGTCAAAAGCATCCAGACCAAAACATAGAAAGGACCACTAATAAAATTTTGCCCAATTTTCGACGACCATAGGTCGATTTTGCCACTGAAAAAGGTTGATCAGTCGACCAAAGTTGATGTGGAAGTTATTTTGTCGAAAGTTACGATGACTGGCATATTCATCGTAAAATCGATGACCAAAAGGTCAAAAAAAAGAGCTCCATGAGAGATGTTGTGTGCGCCTTTCACCCTAAGCCCTTTTCATAGTCTGTCGCTTTTACGATGCGAAACCTATATAAACGACGTTATTATTGACGCAAGACCGTCGAAACAACGATGATAATCCATCGATTACTTCATCGTTTATATAGGTTTCCCATCGGTCGAACAAAGGTCAAAAAAGTGACGAGAAGTTTGTAAAAAAAATAATAATAATATTTCACCCTAGCCTGTAAATCTTCAAATTTGAATGTTGGTTGTCGAGCTTCTCTTTGTTTCGAGAATAGTTTAACATTCTCTTCTTAACAGGGCCAACCACGTGAAGGTGGAAGCTCATCTGGCCCCTCCTAGGAGCCTCTTATGACCCTTTACGACACTTTAAGACCTCTAAGATGTATTCTTAGGGATCATAAAGGGTCATAAAGGGTCATAAGGGGTCATGGGATACAACAATTGAGAAACATAAATGTAGGCATCATGGTCACAATTGTTTGGAGACACAACATAATTGAGTGGTATACCCAGATGATGCAACGCAACCACTACTCCTCCAGTTCCAAGTTGACACTGCAAGATCCAAAAACCATAGATAAGGAATAAATTTAGAGAGCAGAGGAGGAGGGCCATAATGACCAAAATAATATAGGGACCCTATATTATTTTGGTCGTTATGGCCCTCCTCCGCTCTCTAAATTTATTCTTGGATCCCACAGTGTCAACATGGAACCGGAGTAGTGGTTGTGTTGCATTGTCTGGGTATACCATT
>MU224963.1:1937266-1967592 GCA_018584345.1 Thuja plicata | reverse complement strand
TTCCTACACTTGTATATACGGCTACACAACTAGATGCATGATATAAAATTCATAGTTTATTACATACAAGATCGTAAGATAAGCTACATCAATAACTTAGCTAAATCAATCATAAGGTATTTAAAACAAGTTTTGTAAAGAGATGCAAAATATGTAAAATATTGGTAAGGGGTGGCAAAACCAAGGAAGAACTCAAAAGTACAAGACCTAAGGGCCAGACCTAATGCCTCGGGGGCTCATCATAGATGGCCTTGCCTACATAACTCACAGAGACATCATAGTTCAAGTTTAACTTTAAAACCAGTCTTTTAAAGGATGGTAGAAGTGGTATCAAGCCTCTTTATCCAAAGGGTATCAATGGCATTTCTCTCTTCACTAGAATCGAGGGTGCAGAAGTTGCTCTACATCATTTGGGTACAACACTCAATTTCTATACCAAATCAATGCAGAGAAACCTTCTACACCCCTTATTTGATTGAAGATAGAGGACATTGATCCCGTTTGATAAAGAGTCTTCAAGAAAGATAGATGGTATCCTACCGTTTCTACCCGAAAAGTATTACCAAGGGAAAAAGAGACCACAATTGTACCATTGAATTTCTACCCATCTGGACA
Organism: Thuja plicata; assembly: GCA_018584345.1. Lineage (NCBI taxonomy): Eukaryota > Viridiplantae > Streptophyta > Pinopsida > Cupressales > Cupressaceae > Thuja > Thuja plicata. The sequence continues at coordinate 1,966,977 of MU224963.1, read as the reverse complement.
TTCTAACACCATATGGAATGTGTTGTGTTTATAGAAGAGATAACTACCTACAACTATATTTCATAAGGCATTTAAAACTAGTTTCGTAAAGAGATGCAAACTATGTAAAATATTGGTAAGGGGTGGCAAGATCAAGGAAGAACTCAAAAGTACAATCTACCTAAGGACCAGACCTAATGCCTCGGGGGCTCATCATAGATGGTCTTGCCTACGTAACTTGCAAAGACATCATAGTTCAGGTTTAACTTTAAAACTAGTCTTTTAAAGGATGGTAGAAGTGGTATCAAGCCTCTTTATCCAAAGGGTATCAATGGCATCTCTCTCTTCACTGGAATCGAGGGTGCAGAAGTTGCTCTTCATATTTTGGGTATAACACTCAATTTCTATACCAAATCGATGTAGAGAAACCTTTTGCACCCCTTATTTGATTGAAGATAGAGGACATTGATCCCCTTTTTATAAAGAGTCTTCAAGAAAGATAGATGATATCCTACCGTTTCTACCTAAAAAGCATTACCAAGGGAAAAAGAGACCATAATTGTACCATTGAATTTCTTCCCATTTGGGCCTTCTAACACCATATGAAATGTTTTATGTTTATAGAAGAGATAACTACCTACAACTATATTTCATAAGGCATTTAAAACTAGTTTCGTAAAGAGATGCAAACTATGTAAAATATTGGTAAGGGGTGGCAAGATCGAGGAAGAACTCAAAAGTACAAGACCTAAGAACCAGACCTAATGCCTTGGGGGCTCATCATAGATGGCCTTGCCTATGTAACTCACAGAGACATTGTAGTTCAGGTTTAACTTTAAAACCAATCTTTTAAAGGATGGTAGAAGTGGTATCAAGCCTATTTATCCAAAGGGTATCAATGGCATTTCTCTCTTCTCTGGAATCGAGGGTGCAGAAGTTGCTTTGCATCGTTTGGGTATAGCACTCAATTTATATACCAAATCGATGTAGAGCAACCTTCTACACCCCTTATTCGATCGAAGATAGAGGATATTGATCCCCTTTTGATAAAGAGTCTTCAAGAAAGATAGATGGTATCCTATCGTTTTTACCTAAAAATCATTACCAAGGGAAAAAGAGACCACAATTGTACCAATGAATTTCTGCCCATCTGGGCCTTCTAACACCATATGGAATGTGATGTGTTTATAGAAGAGATAACTACCTACAACTATATTTCATAAGGCATTTAAGACTAGTTTCCGAAAGAGATGCAAACTATGTAAAATATTGGTAAGGGGTGGCAAGATCAAGGAAGAACTCAAAAGTACAAGACCTAAGGGCCAGACCTAATGCCTCAGGGGCTCATCATAGATGGCCTTGCCTAGGTAACTCGCAGAGACATCGTAGTTCAGGTTTAACTTTAAAACCAGTCTTTTAAAGGATGGTGGAACTTTTAAACCCAACGGTTCATAACTATGATGGAGAACCAATTCTTGTAAGATATTAAGGTAATATCCATGATCCCAAACCTACAAGATTTATAATTGTATGAGAGGAGATACATATTACCTAATTATATGACCGTGAGTAAAGGGCCACACTGACATTTAGATATTCCTAGAAAATCTCAGTGGTCACACTTACATTATTAACTAATATTATATGTCATTAACTAGCTACTGTTTACACTAATAATCGATATCCCTTCCACGTTGGCATGTCAAATAGATCACTAATAACCCAAAGTTGCACTTGACTGATGTCAACAATCCCTCCTAGAGTTGATACTTGATAGTTTAAAATTCTATACATTACTTGCATTATTTCTATAAAAAGAGGGTTCAGAAGTCATAAAAATGATAATACTCGACAATTTCCGTTTGAAGAAAAAGGGCAAATCTCTTATAAAATTATTGGTATAATTTGGATAGCAAGGATCACCCAACTTCATAAAACAAGAACGAAAACAACCCAACTTAAAAGTAAAAGGCATACATACCTGTCTAGTAATCATATTGTGTTGAAGGTGGCACCTGATGGTGTTGCAATGACTATAGACATTAAATTTTGCATCACTGCCTAATGTTGTTGAAGTAACATCAGACTCCACCTTCAGCACAATATGATCACTAGACAGGTATGTATTTCTTCTACTTTTAAGTTGGGTTGTTTCCGTTCTTATTTTATGAAGTTGGGTGATCCTTGCTATCCAAATTATACCAATACTTTTATAAGAGATTTTCCCTTTTGCTTCAAATGAAAACTATTGAGTATTATCATTTTTGTGACTTTTGAACCCTCTTTTTATAGAAACAATGCAAGTAATATATAAAATTTTAAATTTAAATTGAGGAATTTCTATGGAGGGCTTTAAATGGATAGTTGCCAATGTCTCTGGAGTTGAATCCAATATGCTCATGTATGATCCAGAACCTGCAAGGAAGGAAAATATGGGGTTAGATCCAAAGGATCTAAGCAATGCCTGGCACCCTATTACTGATCCTCATCTACAATTATGCATGTGCATAGTTAAGCCATACACTTCTAAAAGGAACAAGGATAAAATTTACAAAAACCCATCCAAGATATAGAAAATCATAATGAAGTCATAAACAACAAAAAGTTCATGAGTTTATCAAAATATATCCAACGTATCTACATGAAATTCTAAAAAAGTTTTAGTATCTAAAATATCCCTCTGTTAATCACATTTATGCATGTGGTCCCAACAAAGTGGTGCACAAACTACACAAAGAAGGAATCACAGAAACATGATTTCTACTTTCGCCATTGAAGCAATCTCGGTGGCACTAGCTGCCTCTCGAGCCTTGCACAAGTTGCACTCATTTCCTACATCAGGTATAGACGTAGATGTGGTAGATGTAAATGTGGTTTCATCGACCCACCGAAAGTATTGACATCCACTATTTCCCTGCAATATAAAATCTACATCAGTTCTTCCTAAAATGATTACTTGTCACATTACTTTTAAACATAAAATATAATTCCATATCCAGACCTTTTTCCTATTTGGGAAACCCCAAAATTGATGCCCGGGATTACTTGTTGTGTGTGACATCTTCAACACACAAGGGCCAACACCACATTGACACATAAGCACATTGACCAAAGCCATCGACGCTATATCGATAAATATTGCACTGTAATTCCAACATATCATTTTGTTTAGTTGATTATTTTTTTCATTCACACTAATTATAATTGCAATAAAAAGCAACCTAATAATGTAGACAACATCTCAAATCAAATTGCAAAATTACTATTGTCAATATACTGTACAAAATGAAAATGTTTTGTATTTGATGATATAATGAATCTGAACAACATGTAAATACAACATCCTAACTGCAAATGATGGAAACCATATGTATAGTTGTGATTGGGACTTTTATTCCTTACAACACATTGAAATGCATGTAAAGGAATCTACAATTGGGGGCATGTCAAATTGTGATATTGCTATCAAGATTCAAGTGTATAGTTTTTTAAATGAGATGGCATGGAAGTTGTATCATCATGTGTCAGCAAATCTAGGTAACCTGTAGTGGCCATTTTGAAGTCAACATCCTCAAGGCCAACATCAAATAACTGTTGCCCTGCACTGATTGAAGGGTGTGTACACTTTAAGTCAAAAAAAATTAACCCATGTTTTCATGAGTTGTATTCCATCCATGAGTTTGACATTCACAAATTGCCTTGTGTCAGCTACAGTTAACAAACTGTATAGTCAGAAAATGGAAGCACTTCCATAGGAGAATGGTTTAGCCTTCTGAATGAGCTGTTTGGGGTCATGAAAAGCACCTCTGATTGGGTTCCTAATCTTGACATGGCTTCCCCCCTGACCTGCCTTTCTAACCTCCATTTCTTGACCTAAATTTTGTATTCTGGGTCTCTGACCTGTGATCGTGGGATCTGGGGATAGGGTCAACCTCCTAGGACAGGGTCGACCTTAGCCCTGCCCTAGGATAGGGTTGACCTCAGCCCTGCCCTAGGATAGGGCCGACCTCGACCCTGTCCCAAGGTCCAAATCCTGGGAACTTTTGGTTTCTGGGATGTTGGTCTTCACGAAAAGTCTATTCCCGCTTTCAGGTCGGCTGTTTTTGGGTTCTAAATCGGCTGATTCCTAAATTATATTTAATATAGGTCCTCTCCTAGGGGTAAAGGCTTAAATGATGATTTAATTATCCTATGTAGGCCTCCTTAGAAGATTTTGCCCTAGTTTCATATAAAAGGGAGCTTTCTCCTCTCATTTTCTCTAACCATCATCAAGCGAACTAAGTCTTCCAAGTGCAAAAGGCTCTAATCAAGATTTTTCTCAAGCATCCATTGTTCTCAAGCTCTCAAGGTATTCAAGTCTTCTTCTCAAGAATTCAAGTTCTCCATTGAAGATCAAGGATTCAAGCTTTCAAGCCTTTGAAGGGATTAGGTGCAAACATTCAAAATTCATCATTCAAATCCTAGATCTAGCCATCATGGTGGTGTGATCTTCCTTCAAGATCCTTGGTGCCTCTTCAAGACTCTTTCATCGTCCTTCCAAGGTGGATTCTAAGCATACAATCATGAAGGTTTATGGTATTTAAAGCTCCATGCTTTCATACTTACATATTGGCATACATTTGAATTATATTAGCATACCTATTGAATATCATAGCTTCACTATTAGATTCAATTCTACTACTTGTTAACTTTCCATACTTTATTGATTTCAAAGGTTAATTCCAAAACTGGGGTTTGACCAAGGCAAACCCCTCCCCAACAACAAACAAACATTTTTCTTGCAGGTACAAGTTCAGGACTGTAAATTTGAGGCCAGATCTAGATACCCTTTTCGGATTTATTTCAGACTGTGCGAACAGGGACACTTTCGGAGCTGAGCAGATCAAGTTGGAAAAAGTAGTACAGGGTCAACCTTTTTCATAAGATGACATCGAAACAAAAAAAGATTTTTGGGTTTTGTCTGTCTCTGTGTTCCGGTTCGGTATCAACTATTAGCATCTCCAGAAACAGTCTACAAAACTCAGAAAATGAGTTTTTCCATATCTGCTATGTCATGAGGTAGGCATCTTATCACATCATTCTTTACATGCTCTTTTCCATCCATTCGATCAATATAATTAAACGTAATATCCTGAATTTGGACATAGGATTTCCCTTCATTATGCAAATCTTATTTAGGAGATCTAGGGCATTCAAACCCTTCCAAATTTAAATTTTACACAAACTAATCTCACGATAATTGTTGATGTTTCGATAATTCCTCTCATTATTTCTTCTTCGCTTGAAACAATTGGGAGTACCTAGGAAAGATGAGTAAAGCAAGGACCTATGCTACTATGCAAGATTTAGCAACATATTATGCAACAATAACATTGCATCTAGCTGATGCCAAACCATCTCTCTCCAAGGCTTTGAACCATATATTGCAGGTGACCTAGAGTTAGACAAGTTTTTTGTATTTTTTGTATGCAACCCTTTCAAAACTAATGCAATAGCTAAAGATCTACTGAATAAAGTCAAGGTGCGCATTTATATCTAAATGACATACTTCCTTCATTGATTCCTCTAAATTATATTATTATTTGAATGCAAGATAATTTGGGCAGGTTGCTCAAAAATACTATATTAAACTCAGTTTCTATATTGGGATGCCTCTTTGCATGTCATGTTTGTAGGCATACACATTTATTAGGTGATATAGACCAAGTCAATCTCTCAATACAACTTTTGTGCTTCAAACTAAATATTTATAGTAGCCTTTGAATGACCAGCTGCATTATTTGGCAGCAGTATCATTTACTACCATTTGTTGAACCTTTATACTCTAATTTTGCTTTTAATATTTATCAATTTGAGGCCTACACAACTGCTAAAAATATAAATATAATTATTTATTTTATAGAAACTTCAACTTGAAATCCACACCTGCATTCAAGCCATTATCCATAAATTATGGGTGATAATATTTAGAGCACAATCACAATAAGGTAAATCTTGCAAACTTTAAACTGGAAGAAAAATTAACAGTAAGACGCCAAAGGATTTAGAACCAACTATTTGTGACTATATAAGTTCTCTTTTTGAGTTCAACAAAGGCAATGTTAGATAGTTGTATCCAACTTGGGGTAAAAAAACAATACCCACCGGGCAAATTAGCCTTAGTCATTACATATTAATTGTGTTTCTCCTTTCTAGGTGTAATTAAAGTTTTCTCCATATAACAAAGAACTACTAAAGAATTGATTACTAAAATCTTAAAAATCCTTGATTTAAAATGCACAAACACCTTACGGTAAATACTTAACTAATAGTTCATTATATTCTAGAAATTTTACCTAATATAAAAACTTGAAATTAACTAATAACTCATTTTTTTCTACATAATTTCCTAACTATAAATATTTTAACTAATAAGTTGTACTTTTCATTACAATCTATCAAAAATTTTAAAAGGACACACAGATCCTCCAAGCCATTTTACTGTGAAAGTGTTACAAATCCATTGCTTCTACATCTTGTTCAGATGCAAAGGCTATCATGGGAAACAACTTGCAGATTCAAATGAATCAACTTGATAATGTCGAAGTATTTTAAAGCCTCTCTTCAAGTGGAAAAGAAATGAATGTTATAGGAAGATTTGATACGTTACATATACAACTAGACTGAAAGGAAATTAGAATAATATGACACATTTTTCCTTTATACAGCTTATGATTATAAAATAATTGTTATACATATCCTATCACAAGTTATATGACATTTTTCTCTTGCACAAGTTATTTAATTGCAAGTGATTTTAAAACATAACACTCTACATTGAAGTAAATTACAGAAGCGTCTATTAAATTGAGACTCTAGAACATTGTTTTGGATTTCTATTGTGAGTTTTTTCCAAACTTTGCAACCTACAATTACTAGGCACTATATCTAGTTTTGTTCTGCATGATGATTTGTATCATGGAATGTTGTGATTCTTGGATACATCCAGCCAAATACTGTAGAAAGGTGTAAATGTTGACTGTGTATCCTTTGGCCTCCCAACTTTTGCCAAAATGGGAGTGTAAAAGTGTGGTATAGACATCCACCATGGGTAGGAATTTTGTAACATGTTGTAGCTCCAACAACCCTGGTATAAATGTATACAAAATGTATATGCATTGACAGGGCATGTGAATTGTTTGACAAATTTTCCTATTTACAGGATATAAAGAATTTGGAAGCATGGACTGTACAAGTCACGTAAACTATTTGATAGAATGTCTCAAGGAGAATCATTCCCTTGATTACAAGATTTTGACAAAATGGATTGTTGAAAATATTTTAGAAGCTTCATAGCAAATGCAATTGGCAGGTGTAAAGCCAAACTCTACAACCTTTTCCAATATCCCCCCAGCTTATAGAGTAATTTGCATAACACAGGTCATTATAGTTAAAATTATCCATGTAAACAAATGCTTCTTGATTTCAGGAACTTAATTTGTAAGTGAAAGACATTTGTGAACGGTCAGTTGTTCTTTCAGCATTGAAATTACTAAACAACTCAAACTTTGCAGGATTTGGTGCCTTATATTACTTTTCCAAAATGGCCCTGCCAATTTTGGCAGGAACTATGCTGCGATGCAACCCTTGTTTTGAAATATCGATCATTTTTAACAGAAATATAAACAATAATATAGAAGCATGTGCATCAAATTAAAAAAGTAAACATATTCTATGATAAAAAACATTGAAAAAAAGAAATATATTCTTTGTTTTGCAAATTAATAGAACTTGATACATTCAATTACAATCTGAGCTAATACAACTATTTTTAAAGAGAATTTCTAATATAACCCTACTATAATTTGAATCCTAAACTCTTTTAAAATGCTTTGTTAATGGATCAGTAGATAGATTTCATAGAAGAAACAATGGAAATGCAATTAAGGGACCCTAGAAGCTAAGAAGAGTGCCTACAATAGAACACCAGATTTCACAAATCTAAGAGCATGGGCGAAGGCTTAGTTGCATGGATAGACAGTCTCTTCCAGATCACTCCAATGCTTCTGGCCATTCATTCATCTTTCTAGTATCAAATTATTGAGTCCCTCGCAATTCATCGAGTGAAGACTTCATTGTCTTCTTATGACTTTTCAAGTGCAAAATTTTATAGTCTTGCATCACAAATCTTGTTATCATAATTGGTTAAGGAGAATCCAAGCATAGAATACTTTGAACCATGAGAATGTGTGAAGACATGTACATGATCTAATAATTCACTCTTTATGACTTGATTAAAGGTTTACGATATTTCCATAATTATCAAGGTTACTAGGACATAAGGGTACTTGAAGACTCTAGAGATTGGTACCAGCACTAGTACATTTAATTTTTTAAAATAGGAGATGGGGGAAGATAGGGGGATCGACAATGAGTCTAACCTCGAGATTGGGTAGGACGATCTGATACCGCTTGGATTTCAAACCATCATATTAGAATATTTAGATTCTATCCTGAGGGATGGAGTAGGATAGCTATATTGGCTTTTGCCAGCGTTGGCAGAGGGGGAGGGGATGTTTATCAGTGCTCTGGTTCAGACAGTTCTCTTCACATGGGTATTCTTGGAATTCAGAATATTCTTACCTATCCACAGTGGTCCTTCAAATCCAAACACTAAGATTTGAGGAGCGACAGATTTCTTGAAAATAGAAAATAGTGAAAATACTATTCAATGATAAATAATTGTGCTATGTCATAAGTGAAAGCTTAAACATTTGTTGTAATGAAAAAAGAAGTGATCACACATTAAGGGATAGTGAGATCAAGAAAGCCTATGAAAATAAAAGACGATCATAATGCAAACCAAAAATTGATTCAAGGTTCGTAGCAGCAGAAGAAAAATCTTTGACAGTCATAATATAATGAAAATGTCCTTAATGGATAGGCATGAAGCTTGGGTGTGTCAAAAAAGAAGTCCAATGCACAAGAAACAACATCCAAAATAACCAAACTATTGGAGTAGTCATTAGATTTTATCTCAAAAAGATTGATTTATGTTTATTCTATTTACTAATATCATATCATACCATATGTTTACCTTTAGCATTGGAAGCCTAGGGAACTTTAACTCAACATCCATGGTATCCACTATTCACATGGATGGTGTCAAGATGACAGTCATCCAAAATGGGGTAAGAATCAAAACATGGCACATACCCTAGTTGATAAAACTAAAATTAGCAATCTACCAATAAGATAGGCAACAACACCATTTGTAATAAAAGGGACCACAAATTGTAGCCTCACTTCAACCACCACCTCACAAGGTGAACTATACTTGTGTTGTTTTCACTCTATTTAATGCATCTGATAATCTTACAAACATAATACCTCACTTAATGGAAGACATTTCAGGAGTATTTAGTGCAACCTTCCCACTATGCATTCCTTCATAAGATAGATCAACTATATTTCATATGCATTTCTCTGTAAATTGTTTTTCTAACTAGTATTTTTTCAGGTTTGTAGATGAGTCATTAGCTACTTCTAGGTGGATTTCCTCCTATTTGAATATTATGAGGGGAAAACTTTTAGTCTTATCTGTGTGTACATTTAGAACAATCTCACTTCTAGGGCAGTTGATTAATCATTCTAATTAGAGAAAGCAATAAGTTCTATGTGATTGTTAGTTTCAAAAAACTATTTAATAAAATTTTAGATCAACCACCAAATGATGGTCAACAATGAGCCTAGAATGATGGTCCTAGTATAAATTTCAAAGTATTTTATACTTCTATGTTATTCCAAACTAAAATAAATTCAAACACAAAAGAGCTACATTTGTTGAACTGAAACTTAGTTTGGACAAATAAAGGAAACTGAATTGCTTTGTAAAATAAAGAGCCATACAGAGAATAAGGGTTTCATGACTATTTTAAACACAATATTTATAATGGTTCTTTAAGGGCTTATGCTTCCCATAGGGTTTTATTCACTATTTCACAAGGTTCATCCATTGTTTTAGATAAACATTTGATGAACATGGATAAAATCACACATTATGCATGTAGAATATGTCTGTGCTAAAAGGATTTTATGATGTTCAATACTCAACACAAGTACTAAGAAATAAGACAAAAGTAAAAGAGAATGTTTAGTGTAGTTAGTAGCAGCCATATAAAATTTAGCAGAGTCTACTCGGCATCTATGTTGGCACCTATGATAGTCAAAACTACATTTACGATAGTTAAACCAATCAACGAGTATTAGCTCCATGCCTTGCTAATATCAAAAGTTTAACATTAGAAAAATACAGTATACAACTCGGTTATCTCACACTACAATTTTACTGATAGTAGCTACTGGATGTGCAGCTGTAGGATCTCGATCTGTCGTTGATGGTGGGTGAGATGGTTTTGGGTAAGGGGTCAGATCTCCAATGGATTCCGGCTCAATAACTGTCTCTCGAACTGCCCCTTCTATAATTGTTGATGTCGGGTGGGGTTACCATAATTCAAATAAGAAATGAAACTGATGTGCATATATTTTTAATTTAATAGAAACTTATGCATATATTCATCAAACTTAACACAATATTCATAAAAAAAATAAGAAAATAGGAAAAAATATATATATACCATAATATGAAGAATTTGTACTTAAAATCCAAACTAATCAAAGAAATCTTAGATAAACGCTTACAAAATAAATGCATGGATAGAGTCTGAATCAAAGAATTATTGTTCGAATCCAAAAAGGATGTCATGGTTATTCACTATGGCTGCTAAAACATATAATAAATTATTATAATTTTTACGATTATCTTACTGATGAGCACTGATGATAATGGAGGATTGAATAGTTCCAACTTCCTTAAAGACACTGGTCCAAAATTCTTTGATTCAAAACAAGGACACTGTGAGATATCGATTAGTGTGCAACTACAATTTTGGTGTATGATCTTTCATTAAGATTAATTGTATCCCCTTTGTTTCAAATGGCTTTTCTGGTCATCTATTTTTCAATTAGTTTTTTAGATCTTCCTTGCCTACATTGCTAAGCCTGTGATAATTTTATCGACTTTCTCTATCATTTATTTTACCATAAATTAGGGCAACTCCCTCATTGATGATATTCTATTGTAAAATTTGTGGTTTCCAATTTTTAGTTTGGAGATTGCAATTTGTTTGAAATCCTCCAAAGACGTTTCAACTCATCCATTTTGAATGCATGATGTAATCATGGCAATGCTTGAGATCACATTTTATTGAGGGGTTGTGTCAAACTGAACATTTTAGTTAGACAGTTAACATGTCGGGCCTAAGCTTCCACGTTTTGCATATATCACTACCATGGCATCCATTGTTTTGATATAGTGATTTCACCTACAAATTGCATAAGCCTAGAAGTTTCTAGATATTATTCAACAAATCCATGGTCTGTGCATCTTGCTACCTAGTCATTTCCTTGGTTTAGAAACCCTCTATACTTGTGCGTGTTGATGGATGTCCATAAATTTTTCTAGATTTTACAGTAGAATATTTATTTTCAACAAGCAATGTTGTGATGGTTTTTCCTTCAAATTTTGAACACCTTCATTTCATATGTCCCATGACTGTGATTACACAGTGGATCTCGAGCATGACCTTAGGGCTTTAACGATGAACATCAGGCTTCGTCGTGCCATTTTGAAGCAGGGAATCTTGAAGACAAAGGAAGTGGGTCCAATTGCTCAGCAAGGACAACATAGTGGGGTCCCCTGTAGGGTTTTAGGCATGCAAAAGGGTCAAATGTTTTTCTATGTATATCACAGATTTATTATATTTTGTAAGTTTTTTCATTGTTCTCTTCCGTCAGGAATGGAAGACAGAGATATTGGAATTTGTATTTGAGAAGGCACTCTTAGATATTACAGATCGAAATTGAAATGAGTGCTATCATTATCATCTTTTAGGGCCCATTTGGGTACTGGAATACCATATCCTGGATATGGTCAATTCAGGAAGATGTTGCATATTCAGGAAGATGCTTATCCTCAAAATGAAATCTAGAATATGGTCTTACCCATTTGGTTCACCTGGAAGATGAATGAGAAGATGCATACGGAATTTTAATTCTTTAATTTTTAATTTCTTTGAATATGGTGTGTATACATGTGTATATATACACACATGCACACATGTGTATATATACATACATACATGTGTGTGTATATACACACATGCACACATGTGTATATATACATACATACATGTGTGTGTATATACACACATGTGTATATGTGTATACATGTGTGTATATACACACATGTATACACATATACACACATACACACATATACACACATTTGTGTACATATACACACATACACACATGTGTTTATACACACATACATGTGTGTGTGCATACACACATGTGTGTATAAAAACATACAAGTGTGTATCCATGTATACACATATACACACATGTGTATATATATACACATACACACATGTGTGTATACTCATATACACACATTTATGTATATATACACACATATACACATGTGTGTATATACACACACATATACACCATACATGTGTGTATATATACACACACATACATGTGTGTATATATACACACATACATGTATGTATATATACACACATGTGTATATATACACACATGTATATACACACATGTATATCTACACATGCATATCTATATACATGTATATATACACACATGCATATATACACACATGTGTATATACACACATGTATATATACATCCTTATAGCAATATAATATACATCTTTATAGTCACGGATCCCACGAAATATTAAATTTGGTTTTCTAAAAATTGGAATTCCCATTCCACTTATTTTGAAATTCCAATTCCACCTATTTAGGTGGAAGATGATATTCCCATTTTGGGGGCAAAATGAGAATTTTGGAATTCCAATTCCATTTTTTTCCAAGGACCCAAACATGGAATTTGGCATTATCCAGAATTAGATAATGCCAATTCCTATCATATTCCAGGAAACAAACGGGCATTAAATTACTAACAGATTAAATTACTAGACCCAGAGATGTGCATTTTAATATACATATATGAGCATGCATACATACCAGCGCTCCAGATCGTGACATGCCACATTGGGTGATAAATTGTAATGATCCCCAATAAGAATCAGATGTTGTACACTTGATTGAAGAGCATCCAACACATGAGGTTCCAAAAATTTTGAGGCCTCTTCACACAATAAAATCCTTCCGGCCTCCCCTCTGCACAATGATGCCCTAGTCCTTTCGGCCTTCACTCTGCAACGCACAATTAACAAAATGAAACACAATGAAAGTGATCCCTTTTTTTAGGTTATATGCCCGTGTTCATCAAAAATCCAACGAACACGGGCATGGATTAAAAAAAATCAAAACTTTCCTCCCATAGTCCAACCAAGAAAAACAAATGTAATGCATGGTCATAAATTTAGGTCGATTTTAGGGGTTAAATGTACTAGTGGACCCAACTGGATAAGAGATAAATATTAAATGCATAGGTCACATATAGCATGAACCTATATGGATAAGAGATAATCATTAAGTACATAACCTGGACCTAGATCAAGAAGCACAATCCACTCTAGGAGAGAGGGAGAGGGGTCATGAACACACTACACATAGCCCAATGACAAATCTACAATTACTGGAACAACTTCCATAGCCAACTCAAATGTGTAGTCACCTTGTCCAAAGAACCAATTAACAACTAAATTTAGACCCCCACACACCATGGTGAGATCCAAATGACACATCAAAAGCCATGTCAACACACCACGTCAAAACCCATGTCAATTGTTAGAATAACTAAGAGGGGGGTGAATCAATGGCCTCAAAAATTAATCCAATAAATCAACCCAAAACTTTATACCACAAATATAAACCTCTATTTATCTTCAGTCCTACAAGATGTATGCCTTGTGTGAATCTAACATGTATATACTTCTTGATGTTTATAATTTTTATCCTTTCCTTAAGTTTTACCGAATAGCAGTTTATCTTTTCTTAACCTTTACCGAAATACAATAAATAATTTAGTTTTTTCTGATCAATCCTATTTTAGTAATGTGTAAAGCAAAATATTATAGAAATGAACCATATACACATTTGACACATGGATTTTTAATGTGGAAACCCTGTTAAGGGAAAAAACACTTGGGACCGGTAACCCAAAATTTTCACTCTTTTGGAGTGAGCTCGGTGAAGAGCCAACCTTGTTAAAGGTTACAAACACATTGTTTAGTGCTACCTTGTTAGAGGATTTATCACTAATAGTTTATCACTTGGCCTCACATTCACTATGATGTCAACATGAAAACCTTTTGATACTCCTTGGGATGTATCTCAATATATAAAGGATGGTTAGATCCTACTCTGTTAAGATATTTTCTGAATCAATGATTAAACTGAAACAGTATATGATCTATTCATAAATACAACTTAATCTTGTAGATGTTCAGATCTATTGTAAGCTCATAATACCTTTCTGATCAATGTCTCTCTTTCATTCCTTTGCTCCACTTCTTTCTGCTCGATGAATATTGTTGCTTCTCTGTTGCTCGGTGTCTACAGAAATCTTAGCTCTTTTCTTTAGCTTGTATGATTAGGTCTGTATGAAGACTTATTATCTTCACCAGAATTCTCTTCAGCATTCCTCTCTCTTTCATAATGAATTACTTCTCTCTTTATATAGACATGATTTCATTGTTTCTTGTCCTTGTTTTCTTCGTTGATCACTTCTTGATCTGTAAAGATTGCCATGTTTGCTTTAGTTTTAATCCGTAAAAATCTCCTTGTTTTCTAGAATAAAACATGCTTTAAATCTCCTTCTTATCTTTATCTTTTAACTGATGGATGAAAATAAAGTAATAGAAAAATTAACTCTATAATTAGCTCTTGCCAGCTAAGTTGTTTTGTCATTTTCCTAACTTCAGTTCCCATCGGTCAACACTTCAGTTGTGCTCGGTGACTATTGCAGATAGCTCTGGAAACAACTTCAATTTTGGTTGGTGACAACTACAATTATGTTGGTAATGCTTGCTCAGGTTTCATTATCCGTCGGGTAACACTGTGAACTTTTGTGCTCGGGATTCACTGTCCGTCGGGGTTTACTGTCACTTGGTGTACATGATTACTAGTGACAAAAAATTTCTCTTCAGATCTTTAAGTGTTGTGACAATATGAGTATGAGAAATCATATCATATTATGTTGACATCAATGACAATACAATACATTAACTGATTTAATGTCTTGCATTAACTTTCTGCATCTCGGTGATCATCAACTTTGTCATCTTCAAACATTCAATCAATTATAGTTCATCAATCTCTCCCTTTGGAATTTATGGCAACATATTACATACTACTAATACAATATGAAATATATCAATTTTAGTTCATCAATCTCTACCAGACTTATTTTTCTATAACCAATACAAATGTATGACTCTCGGTAAGCTCTTCTAGCTTAGATTTGATTCTTGCGGAGTACTATCTTCATTCTTCATTCCCTTCACTGGATAGATGTAGAAAATTCTGATTATGTCTCTCCCTTTGATGTAGAATCTCTTCTCCCTTTTCTGGATAGATATACAGTGTTTAACTTTTCCAATTCTCTCCCTTGGATGGATGTTTCTTTGAATCTTTCTCTGATGTTTTCTCTCCCTTTGATTGTTCCTCTCCTTGATGGATAGTTCTTTTCTCTTTGACAAACAATATATTTCATGGAATACTTCTCTCCACATTCATTAAGTACATCTTTCTATATTCATTAAGTACATCTCTCCATAAGTACATCTCTCCCTTTGACAGCGATGCCAAATTATATCTTTTTTTTTAATAATATATTCCTTGAATTTCCCTTTCGTTAGCAATTTAAGCTCTGTAGTAGCCAACAATATCTCTAGTGTTTGGTGCAGATAAGTACCTTTTTGTGTACTAATATATCTTTTTAGTCCATCTCTTTTCTTGCATCAACATGAATGATATTTTGATTTAATGTGTAGGCTGATGCTACCTCCTAGTCATCTTAGTGACCAGTAGACAAGGGTCGGACCCCTAGTCTCTTTCTCAGGTACTCAAATGTATCTTTAGGAAATGGCTTTATGAATATTTCTGCTAATTGTTCCTTGGATTGAACATATATTCTAGGATCACCTCTTTCTCTTGCACTTGTTCTCTTAACTAATGATACTTGATAGCAATATGCTTTTTCTTAGCATGCATGACAGGGTTCTTTGAAATGTTTATTGCACTTGTATTATCACAATAGATAATTACTGGTTAAAGAATTTTCCTATTCACACCTTCTAGTAATTGTTTGAACCATGCAATGTTAGAGCAATTTGTAGCAGCAGCCACATAGTCTACTTCTGTAGTAGATTGTGAGATACATCCTTGCTTCTTGCTTATCCATGTGACAAGTTTGTCACCCATAAATAATGCTCCTCCTATTGTTTTCTTTCTATCATCTAAGTTTCCAACCCAATCAGCATCTGTATAGACTTGAATCTCAAATCTACCTTCTCTTTTATACCACAGGCCATAGTCTTCGGTATTCTTTAGATATCTCATAATTCTTTTGATAGAAGTCATGTGATTCCTTGGGATTAGCAGAGAATCTTACAACTATTCTAGTTGCATGTGCTATATATGGTCTAGTATGAACAACATACATGAGTTTTCCAATCATAGATCTATATAGGATCTGATTTACCTCAGTTGACTTGTCTTCCTTTGTCATCTTGCATGTGGTTGCCATAGGTGTTCCAACTGGCTTGGAGTCCTCCATCTTGAATATCTTGAGAACTTCCTTGATGTATTTGGACTGTGTGATGTAGATGCTTGCATCCTATTGAAGAATCTGTAGACCAAGAAATAATTTGATCTCTCCAAACATTGACATCTCAAACTCTTTGCTCATTTCATTAGAAAATGATTTGCATTTAACATATCATTACCTCCAAATATGATATCATCAACAAATATTTCAGCAATCAAAATGTTATCATCAGTATCTTCTTTTAAATATAGATTACTAGTTTCACTTGTTCTTACAAATCCATCACTTATGAGATAAGAGTGAAGTCTTTCATACCATGCTCTTGGTGCTTGTTTCAATCCATACAATGCTTTGTGTATTCTATAAACCATGTTTATTTTGTTAGGATCAACAAACCCTTCTAGTTGTTCAATGCATACTTCTTCTTCTAGTATTCCATTTAGGAATGCGGATTTGAAATCCATTTGGTATACCTTGAATCCCTTAAATGCAACATAAGCAAGTATAATTCTTACTCCTTCTAGTCTAGCAATGGGTGCAAAGGTTTCTCCATAGTCAATACCTTCTTCTTGTGCATACCCTTTTTTTATACTAATCTTGCTTTGTTCCTTGTGACTTCTCCATTCTCATTCAGTTTGTTTCTGAATATCCAATTGGTACAATAAAATTTTTGTCATCTGGTCTACGTACCAATGTCCATGTTTCATTCTTCTCAATCTTCTCAGTCTCTTCATTCATATAACTGACCCATTCTTCATTTTCAAGTGCAGTATTGACAGATTTAGGCTCAAAATCACAATTAAACATCTAGTGTTCAGTGACTTACTTCTTGTTCTCATTCCAGCCTTTTTGTCCCCTATGATCTAGTTCTGTGGATGGTCCCTTTTGACATACTTGGAAAGTACAGGTGCAACTCTTTTTTCATCATTTTGATAATCATCTTGACCTTCATTCTGATGTCCATCGCTTGGTACATCATTGGGAGCCATTTCCTAATTTTTGGTGTTTGCAGCCTAATGCTTAGGTGAATTGTTCTATCCCTTGGGAGCGATACATTGTTGCTTGGGTAGAGTGTCAGGTTCTTCACTATAGTCAAACCTATTGTAGTATTTTGATTCCTTTCTTCTTTCCTCATCATTTTCTCAACAAATTCATCTACTTTGACATTTTCACTTTCAATGAGTTTGTTAGAGAATTTGTTAAGACATTTATAAGCCTTGCTTTTGGTAGAATACCCTAGAAATATTTCTTCTTCACCTTTGGAGTCAAGCTTTCCATTTCTATCATCTTTCAAAATATAGCATTGACTTCCAAAAATTCTAAATTAACTTACATTGGGTGTGTATCCATACCATAGCTCATAAGGTGTCTTATTGGTGTTTTTCTTTAATTGAACTCAATTTAGTGTGTAGACAGCACTACTGACAGCTTCTCTCTAGAATGTTTGTGTGATTCCTTTCTCAATCAACAGTGTTCTGGCACAATCAACAATTGATCTGTTCCTTCTCTCAGCAATCCCATTTTGTTGTGGTGTTCTTGGTGCAGAAACCTGTCTTTGAATTCCATGCTCATTACAAAAGTTAGTGAATTCATCATAAATAAATTCTCCTCCTCTATCTGACCTTAGAAATTTTAGTTCCTTTCCACTTTGTTTTTCCACTATAGCTTTATACCATTTAAACATCTTGAATGCTTTTGATTTCTCTTTTAAGAACATAACAGTCATCATTCTAGAATAATCATCAACAAAGAGAATGAAGTATCTATCACCATAGTAGCTCTTTGTTCTCATTGGTCCACATAAGTCAGTATGGAATAATTCTAGAATAGCTTTAGATGTGTAGGTTTTCCTCTTGAAACTAGACTTTTTCATTTTACCTTTTTGACAATTCTTACACATGACATGGTCGGGCTTTGACATGCTTGGTAATCCTCTTACTTTCTTTTTATTGCTTATCCTAACCATGTTGTCAAAATTTACATGACATAACCTTTTATGCCACAACCATATGTATTTGTTTCTAGCCATTAAACAAGTGGTGTTAATATCATCAAGATAGAATAGGTTACCTTTTGTCTATTCACCAGCTCTGATCAACCTTCCTGAATCATTAAAGATCTTTGCCTTTTTCTCTCAAATGCAACTCGGTGTCCTATGTTATTCAGCTATGAAACACTTAATAGATTATAGTTAAGTCCTTTCACCCAATATGCATTTTCACATCTGATCAGATTATTCAACATTATTGTTCCTTTACCTTCAACCGAACAAGGTGAGTCATTACCCATTGTTACTGATCCACCATTATAATACTCAAAAGTTTCAAACCTTTCTTTATCTCCAATCATGTGGTGAGTACAACCACTATCAATAATCTAGACATCATTTTTACTAACCTTAGATATGAGTTTAGTCTCAACATACATTTCTTCTTCATCTGAATCATCCTTCATAGCAACAAAAACCACCTCAATATCTTTGTTAGATTCAGTGTCATTTTTTATAGCTTTTTTCTTAGCTAGGTAACAATCTTTCTTTCCTTTGTCCTTGTAGTCTCAGTTGTCTCTTCTGTCAGATTTTTGGTTGCTTCGGTAATCTTGGTCATCACCTCTATCAAACTTATTTTCATAAGTTCTATCATAACTTCTGTCATCTTTTCTTTTGTTAGGACATCTAGCAGCAAAGTGCCCAATCTCTTTACAATTAAAACATACCAATGGTAATTTACCTTTGTATCTACCTTTTCCTCTGTGCAATCTTCTAGCCATTAGTGCTTCAATCTCATCAAGTTCTTGTTCATCACTATAATTTCTTATAGTGTGTTTATGACTTGATTTAATTATTTTCAAAGAATATTTGAATGCAAACTCAATAGTTAGTAAGACACTGTTTCAAATTTATTCATATCAAATGAAATAAGTCTACCAATTAAACTATCTAGAGTAACATTTTTATTTTCTACTACTCTCATTTCTTGTATAGAAGATAATTTAATAGCATAAACAGGCAATAAGGTTCTAGGAATTTTACTTACCACTATTTCTTCTTCAAGTACACCTCCTACTCCTCAAATAGCTTTTACAACCTCTTTGATTATGCTACTGTACAGAGTGATGTTTTCTCCTTCTTTCATTCTTAGGTCATCAAACTTTCCTCTTAGGATTTCTTCCTTAGCCCTTAGCACATTCTTATCTCCTCCATGTACTAGCATCAATTTGTCCCACATTTGCTTTGCATTGGTGAATGATTTTACATCTTCAAATTTAGCATCAAAAAGTGTGGAAGAAAGTTCTATCGTCATAGAATTGTGTTCATGCTTTTCTCTCAATTGATTAATTATCGGAGTTTCAATAGGTAACACAAATTTGGTATCTAAGTATTGAGTTATATCATTTCCAATACCTGATAGGTGGAGTCTTATCATGCTTTGCCATGATGCAAAGTTGTCTTTGGTCAACTTAGGCACATCCCTTTTGCTCTTCTTGTGATCTTTAGCTTGAGTCTTTAAACTCCCTTTCTAAGCACACAATCTCTGATACCAATTGTTAGAATAACTGAGAGGGGGGGGGGGGGGGGGAANAGGGGGGGGGGGGAGGTGAATCAGTGGCCTCAAAAATTAATCTAATAAATCAACCCAAAACTGCATACCACAAATATAAACCTCTATTTATCTTCAGTCCTACAAGATGTATGCCTTGTGTGAATATAACATGTATATACTTCTCAGTGTTTATACTTTTTATCCTTTCCTTAAGTTTTACCGAATAGCAATTTATCTTTTCTTAACCTTTACCAAGATACAGTAAATAACTTAGTGTTTACCTATCAATCATGTTTTAGTAATGTGTAAATCAAAACATTAAAGAAATGAACCATATACACATTTGACACATGGATTTTTAACATGGAAATCCTGTTAAGGGAAAAACCCACTTGGGACTGGTAACCCAAAATTTTCACTCTTTTGAAGTGAGCTCAGTGAAGAGCCAACCCTGTTAAAGGTTACAAACACACTATTAAGTGTGACCTTGTTAGAGGATTTATCACTAATAGTTTATCACTTGACCTCGCATTCACTATGCTGTCAACATGAAAACCTTTTGATACTCCTTGGGATGTATCTCAATATATAAAGGATGGTTAGATCCTACTCTATTAAGATATTTTTTGAATCAATGGTTAAACTGAAACAGTATATGATCTGTTCATAAATACAGCTTAATCTTGCAGATGTTTAGACCTATTGTAAGCTCATAATACCTTTCTGGTCAATGTTTCTCTTCTATTCCTTTGCTCCACTTCTTTCTTCTCAGTGAATGTTGTTGCTTCTCTAATGCTCGATGTCTATAGAAATCTTAGCTCTTTTCTTCAACTTGTATGATCAGGTCTGTATGAAGACTTCTTATCTTCACCAGAATTCTCTTTAGCATTCCTCTCTCTTTCATAATGAATTACTTGTCTCTTTATATAGACATGATTTCATCATTTCTTGTCCTTCTTATTTTCTTTGTTGATCACTTCTTGATCCATAAATCTCACCATGCTTGCTTTAGTTTTAATTCGTAAAAATCTCCTTGTTTTCTGGAATAAAACATGCTTTAAATCTCCTTCTTATCTTTAGCTTTTAACTGATTGATGAAAACAAAGTAATCAAACAGTTAACTCTATAATTAGCTCCTGCCAGCTAAGTTGTTTTATCATTTTCCTAACTTCAGTTCCCGTTGGTCAACACTTCAGTTGTGCTCGGTGACTACTGCAGATAGCTTAGGCAACAACTTCAGTTCTGGTCAGTGACAACTATAGTTAGCTCAGTAATTCTTGCTCAGGTATCACTGTTCATCAGGTAACACTGTGAACTTTTATGCTCGGGGTTTACTGTCACTTGGTATACATGATTACCGATGAAAAAAACTGTCTCTTTAGATCTTTAAGTGTTGTGACAATGTGAGTATGAGAAATCATATCATATTAAGTTGACATCAATGACAATACAATACATTAACTGATTTCATGTCTTGCATTAACTTTATGCATCTTGGTGATCATCAACTTTTTCATCTTCAAACATTCAATTAGTTATAGTTCATCAGTCAACATGCCATGTCATAAGTCATGATAACACATATCTAGACAAGAACAACAACTGAATATAATTGCAACATTGAAAGACATAGTTTTCATATCACCAGGAACAAATTTTGGATCACTAGAGAATTACATAATCAAGACCAAAACTTGAATCCATCTGCATAAGTATTAACACGCCTTCAAAGTTGATTTCAATAATAGAAACCTTCTTAAAAGTACAAATGAAGCACTATTAATTGCAACAATAAAAATATTATCTGTAATTGTATTTCTCTTCTCACTGAACCACATACATCTGGACCACACACACTTTTGGGTATAAGAATATAACATTGAAACATTGTTAAACATCATCTTTACATAATCGCAGGATACATATATGTCTTCCACTATTATGAATTCACACTTTTCTTCCATTGCATTGTAGCACTATTCTGAATACATACTTGTCTTCCATTGTTCTATAGGTTTGGTGCACAAACTTACTTCTCCAAGTATAGAAGACTTTCAAGCTAGAGTGTTTTAAAAACCATAAACACGTTCAAAACACAATGTTTGACATGAATGACAACAAAGACAACCGAACATATATTTTCAACATGCTAGCTTTCCACATTTCATACATTATCAAATACAGTATTTAGGATTAAATTGTCTATATTTTTTGAACTCAACATTCTAGAACACATTTATCTGATGATGGATCACTAAGTGTGTTGTGAAAATCCAAATTAATAAAGTTTACATGGTTTAATCTTAAATATTGCATTCAATAATAATATCTAAGCTTAACTCTAGACTTAATTTGTTAAGAGGAATTAACCACCAAAATCGAATAAAAAAACAATAGATTAAGGATGAAGACGGGTATTTGTATGCCTTTGTTTTCTAAACCGGATAAGATTATGGATGAAGATGGGAAAAGTCACTTGTTCATAGAAAAATATAGATATTTCAATTTGGGTATTTGATCAATTTCAAGTTGTAGTCTTTTGGCTTCACTACATCTGAATTTTTTTATGGGCTCAACTTTGCACATTGACTTTGAGGCATGCCCCCATATCATCTAATCCTCTTTTTTTATTAGTATCATACATATGTGAAATACACATTAACAAAGTTACTAACAATATTGGCAACAATTTTTTCAAGTAAGAAAAAGAAAGATGTGATGTTGCAAATGTGCCAATATAGTCAAAAGAAATATGGTATTTTGAAGGAGCCTTAAAATTCAAGTGATATATGATAATGAAGGATCCTTCATATTGAAATCAACAATTCAATAGATTGAGGATGGAGAAAAGTGTCTGTATGAATTTATTATCTAAATCATTTTTTTAAGGAGAAGAACATGGATGAAGATGGGAAAGTCACTTGTTCTTAGAATAATATTGATATTTCAGTTTGGGTATTTAATCAATTCATGTTTTTGTCTTTTAGCATGTCTTTATTTCATTTTTTTTATGCTTGATTGACTCTATGAGTTAGATCTACGACATGATCCTATAGGAGCCATGTTCTTTTGTGATGAATAGATATATGGAATAAGTAATAACAACTATGTAAAAATGTTGAAAACAACATGTTCCAGTAAAAAATGAGATGTGATGTTACAAATGGGACAACATGATCAAAAGAAAGTGGAGGAGCCTAAAAAAATATTGATAGTTGACTTAGGTGTTTTGATCAATTCAAGTTGTAGCCCTTTTGGTTTGTCCTTAGTTGAATTATTATATTGGCTTGACTCTACACATTGGTTTTGAGGCATCTTCCCATGCAGTCTATCTTCTTTTGTGATTAATAGCTAATATACATACAAAATTAACATTACCAACTATTTAACAATGTTAGCAATAATTTGTTTAAGTAAAAAAATATGTGAGACTGCAAATGAGCCAAAATAATCAAAGGAAAGTAAAGAAGCCTTTAAAACAAAGGGATTTAGCATTATGAAGGAGACATCATATTCAAAGAAAAGAGTCACAAATCTTTGGAGGATCCATCAAAATAGTATTAGCAATATTAGATGTCCTCATCTAAAATTAGTTTTTGTACCAAAATTAAATTAAAAATATCAATAGATAAGGATTAAGATAGGTGTCTCAATAGTAGATATATGAAACAATAATTAACAACTACTTAACAATTCCAGTGGCATTATGTGGTGTAGGAGCACCTAGGCTAAATCCTATCCCTACGTTTTGTTGTGTCTTGTACTGACCCTAGCCAAGCTAGTTCTTTTGTTTTTTACCTTAGAAGGTCTTGCATGTTTGTACCTAGATGGATTAGACTAGGATCAATCCAATTAGATGTTTAAGGTTTTAAGCGTGTTTAGTGTAAATTAGCCTAAAATGGGAATTTTGGGTCAAGAATCCTAGAAGGCTTGATGTGGCTTAGATTTGTGCCTAAGAAGGCCTTTATGATGTTTTTACATCATGTCATAATGATTGGAGGTCATTAATCTAAGTTTTAGGCAAAGATGTAAAAGTTGCTAAAATGTTGCTTGACAACATTTTGCAACTTTGCAATGTTGCTCGACAACATTGTCAAGTTTGATTTCATTCGATGAGTGGACAAGTTAGTTAGTGTAACTAGAATAAAAACATGGAAAATGAATATTAAACCACAAGGAGGCCCATTTCTTGAGGCTAGGTGGTATGAAGAATAATTTAAGTTGTTTGATTTTTCTCTACAACTCTGTGTTCAGTATACATTGAATGTTTTTTATTTCATGCATTAGTTAATGGATTGAATCATCAAGTTTTGTGTTGGATTATTTTAGCTAGGATATTTTTAGTACTTTTTCTTTGGTTTGAAGTTTCTAAGTGTTCATTTGCATAGGTTAGGAAATTATTTTGTTAGTGTATGGTCTACTGGTGTTGTTCAGGCAATTTTGAGAAAAATGGCTCCCCCATAAATCTCCACCATGAATTTCATCATGGAATGGAGGAATATGGAAGGGGAGCCTCTTTATAGTGTATATATAGTAGGAGAGGTTTAGGAATTTTTTTTATCTAATTTTCATGGCAAGCCCTAGGCGAGATTGGAGTGCCTGGCTAGGAGATTGCTATTCATTTGTGGTGTTTGATTGTAGGTATACCATTGGGATAAAGAAAAAAAGCAAGTTTTTGTAAACCTAGAGGTCATACAGACCCCTCCTAGGAAGGATAAGGTTCTAGCAATTCCTCTTGATACATTTCCAAGCATAAATCATCTAACTGCACTTATTCAGCCCAATTAGCCCTAGTTGTCCTTAATTCTAGGAATCTATTGTACGAACACCCTAGGACCCTAAGACCTTCAAAATCCTTTGATTCTTGGAAAGGGTATCCAAATCCCCACTTTTTTTGGGGTTTATTTTTCAATAATTGGGAAAAACCTGTCAAATAGGGCTAGGAGAGGCATTGTGCCTAAAAGGCAAGATTGAAGGTAAATTGGGAGATCATTTGGAAAAGTTATGTTACCCAGTCACTAATGGGATCATATGGAGCCTAGGAATATTTTGAAAATGAGAAGTATCCTTATAGACACTTGTGGAGTTGAGAAGTTTAAAATTTACTTGGATCCATCCAAGAAGGAGTGAAAGAGTGTAGTGCAATTTGGTGATAGTTGTCTACTTGTGAAGCACAATAGTTACCTACTCCCAGAGTGGTATTTGATTAGTCCAAGACTAGTGTAGTAAGGAGTAAAGAGACCCTAATTGGAAGCATAGGGTCTTGAGAAGGCTAGGAATAGTGGAGGCCCTAGGAAGCTTGTGCAAGAACACTTGGTCACATCTATCATATTGGTATCAGAGCCAATAAGATTTGGCTTGTGGTGAATGTTTCAACTAGAAGAGTTAGTAGGAGAGTCTACAATGGTGAAAAATGCAGAGTTGGAAAAGAAAGTGGATGATCAAGAAGAAGAGAATAGATTACTCAGAGAAATATTGGCACAATTGGAACACAAAGTAGACCAAGTAGAAGAAAATACTGAGGAAGTGAAGGATAAGGTTGAAGGAAAGAGTAAGGAGATTGCCTTAGATGATGAGGTCCCTGAAGCTGACCTTGTCTTCACTGAAGAACCATTCTTAAAATCACTAAAGGATTTAAGAGGTAAGCCATTGGAAGGAGTTCCTTGTTAGAATAACTGAGAGGGGGGTGAATCAGTGGCCTCAAAAATATTCCAATAAATCAACCCAAAAACTTAGTACCATGATATTAAGCCTCTAGTTATCTTTATTCCTACAAGATGAATGCCTTCAAATAATCTTAAAAAATAACTACTACTCGGAGTTCACTAATAAACCTTATTCTTACTGTTTACCGATTAGCAGTCTTTCATTTACCAAAATACAGTAAATTGCTTAATGTATACCGATCGATCTAGATTAGTTATGTGTAATGCAAAACACTAAATTAATGACTCATAAACACATTGACATGTGGTTTTAATGTGGAAATCTTGTTAAGGGAAAAACCACTTGGGACCGGTAACCCAAAATTTTCACTCTTCTAAAGTGAGCTCGGTGAAGAGACAACCTTGTTAAAGGTTAAAAACACACTGTTAGGTGTGACCTTGTTAGAGGATTTAAATAGAATAGTTTGTCACTTGATATATGACATCTCTATGCTACCTTCTATGACCAAACCTTGTGTAGTTTGTCAATTGGTATCTGGCATCTCATGCTATCTTCATGATCAAACCTGTTGATACTCCTTGGGATGTATATCAATATAGAAAGGATTGTTAAGTCTTGCTCAGTTAAGAGACTTTCTAATCCAATGGTTAAATTGAAATAGTAAATGATTTGTTCACATATACAACTATAGACTTGCAGATTTTTATATCTATTGTAAGCTCATAATACCATTCTGATCAATGTATCTTTGCAATACCTTTCCTCCACTTTTTTTTATCGATGATGTTGTGCTTCTCTTTTGCTTGGTGTTCACATAAATATAGCTTTATTCTTCATCTTGATTTATCAAGACTGTATGAAGTTATTCTTCATTAGTTTCTCTTCAGCATCCTCTTCTCTATTCACTCCCCTAATCCATAATGAATTATATTGTATCTTTATAGACATGATATCACCATTTCTCTATTCTTGACTTTCTTGTTCTTGGTGTGATCTGCAATTTTATCCAATCTTGCTTTAAATCTTTACTTAAGTTTTATCCCGTAGATTTATCCTTGACAACTGGAATAAAACAACTTTAAATCTTTCACTTATCTCTAGTTTTAACTTGTCAATGAGAAAAATATTAACATCTAGTTAACTCCTTCTTTAGCTCTTGACAACTAATTCTTTGTCATTTCTGAACTTCAGTTCCTTTCGGTGTTTTAACTCTTGTTAGCTTCGGTCAACACTTCATTTCTCCTCGAGCATCTCCGTCGAGGTTTTCTGTCTGTCGGGCATCACTGTAAAGTTTTGCTCGTCGATAATGCTTGTGATTTTTCTCATTGGTAATTCTTGTCAGGTTTCTTTCTTGGGCATCACGGTGACTTTTCTCTCAGTTTCCTTTGTCCATCGGGGTGCATTGCCCGTCGGTGTTTGTAGTCACTTTATGAATAGTGATCTTTTATGCATTACTAAAAACATAACCTTTATCTTTCTAGTTCTTTGAAGTCTTTGACACTTTGTATATAACCAATCAGATTATATCAATTTGACATCAATGACAATACAATCCATCAACTGATTTAATGTCTTGCATTATCTTTCTACATTTCGGTGATCAACTTAACATCTTCAAACATTCCATCAGTTATGGTTCATCAATCTCTCCCTTTAGCATTGATGGAAACACACTACATTATCACACTATATTATTTCTAATACAATATAAAATATATCAAGTTGTAGTTCATCAAACTACCAAATTTATTGTTCTATAACTTATAAAAATGTCTGGCTCTCGGTAAGCTCATATAGCTTAGATTTGTTTATTGCAGAGTTTTATCTTCACTCTTCAATCCCTTTACTGGTTAGACGTATCAACTTCTGTCTTTGTTCCTAATATGTGCTCTCCCTTGATTTTTCCTCTCCTTGATCATCTCTTTTTCTTTTGACAACAGTCTATCCTTTAGTATGTATTCTCTCCCTCATGTTACTTCTCTCCCTTTGATGGATATTTTATATGTAATCTATCACTTTGGATATTCTAGATATTCTCTCCCTTTGGATAATAATAATCTCTCCCTTCAAATTCTTAGGAACTTCTCTCCCTTTGACAACAATGCCAAAGTAGACTTTGATTATGCCAAAGTTATGTCCTTTTACCTTTGTATAATATACTTCTTGAATTTCCCTATCTATCAACAATACAACTCTGTATTAACCAAAATTATCTCTGGTGTTCAGTGTAGATTTGTACCTTGATGTGTACTGATGTATCTTTGTAGTCCATCTCTCTTGCATCAACATGAATAATCTTTTGATTTGTGTATAGGTTGATGCAATCTCCTAGTTAGCTTACTGACCAATAGACAAGGGTTGGACCCCTAGTCTCTGTCTCAGGTACTCAAATGTATCTTTCGGTAGTGGCTTGGTAAATATGTTAGCTAATTGTTCCTTGGTTTTAACATTTTCTAGTATCACTTCTTTTGCTTGCACTTGTTCTCTTAACTAATGATACTTGATTGCTATATGCTTAGTCTTAGCATGCATGACTGGATTCTTTGATATGTTTATTGCATTGGTATTATCACAATAGATAATCACTAGTTCAAGAATCTTCATATTCATACCTTCTAGTGATTATTTGATCCATGCAATATTTGAGTAGTTTGCAGCATCAACCACATATTCTGCTTCTACAGTAGACTGTGAGATGCATCCTTTCTTCTTACTGATCCATGTGACAAGTCTATCACCCATCAAGAATGCTCCTCTGGTTGTGCTCTTCATGTCATCTAGGTTTCTGGCCCAATTAGCATCTGTATAGACTTGAAGCTCAAATTTACCCTTTTTGTTATACCAAAAGCCATAGTCTTCGGTGTTCTTTAGATATCTCACAATTCTCTTGACAGCAGTCATATGTGATTCTTTGGGATTACCAGAGAATCTTGCAACTATTCCAACTGCATGTGCTATATCTGGTCTGGTATGAACAACATACATTAGTTTTCCAATCATTGATCTATACAAGGTCTAATTTACCTCATTTGATTTGTCTTCTTTTGTCAGCTTACATCTGGTTGCCATAGGTGTTCCAACTAGCTTGGAATCTTCCATCTTGAATATCTTTAGCACTTCCTTGATGTATTTGGACTGAGTGATATATATGCCTGCATCTTGTTGAAGAATCTATAGACCAAGAAATAATTTGATCTCCCCAAACATAGACATTTCAAACTCTTTGCTCATTTCATTAGCAAATGATTTACAGAACATATCATTGCCTCCAAATATGATATCATCAACAAATATTTCAGCAATCATAATATTACCATCAGTATCTTCTTTTAAGTACAGATTTCTATTTTTACTTGTTCTTACAAATCCAATGCTTATGAGATATGAGTGAAGTCTTCATACCAGGCTCTAGGTGCTTGTTTCAATCCATACAATGCTTTATGTAGTCTACATACCATGTTTCTCTTGTCTGGATCAACAAACCCTTCTAGTTGTTCAATGTATATCTCTTCTTCCAGTATTACATTTAGGAATGCAAATTTGACATCCATTTGGTATACCTTGAATCCTTTGAATGCAGCATAAGCAAGAAGAATTGTTAGATTTATAAAGAAAATAATGAAAATGAGAAGGAAAGAATCCAAGAGAGTATGCAAAGGAAAAGATTTTACCAAAATACTGAAAGAGAGAGAGAGAGAGAGAGAGAGAGAGAGAGAGAGA
>MU224963.1:1914493-1933752 GCA_018584345.1 Thuja plicata | reverse complement strand
GTGTAGGAATCCTCTTAAGGAGGAATATCTAAATTTCCTTATTAAAGGAATTACAAATATAAGACATGACCTTGGTATATCTTTTAATTACATACATACCAAGGAAAGATTAATTCTAACAAGAATTCTAACTCCTTCTATTCTAGCAACGGGTGCAAAGGTTTCTCCATAATCAATACCTTCTTCTTGTGCATACCCCTTGCATACTAGCCTTTCTTTGTTTCTTGTGACTTCTCCATTGTCATTCAACTTGTTTCTGAATATCCATTTGGTATCGATGGCATTCTTGTCATCTGTCTTGGTACTAATGTCCATGTACTATTCTTCTCAATCTGTTCTATCTCTTCATTCATAGCACTGACCCATTCTTAATTTT
The DNA here is from genome assembly GCA_018584345.1 of Thuja plicata. NCBI lineage: Eukaryota > Viridiplantae > Streptophyta > Pinopsida > Cupressales > Cupressaceae > Thuja > Thuja plicata. Next base: position 1,933,376 of record MU224963.1, on the reverse strand, counting down.
CAAGTGCAACATTAACACATTTAGGGTCAAAATCACAAATTAATCATCTAGTGTTTGGCGACTTACTTCTTGTTCTCATTCCAGCCTCCTTGTCTCCTATGATCTGATTCTGTGGATGATGTCTTCTAACATAATTGGCAAGTTTTAGTTTAGTTCTTTGTCCATCATTCTGATCATCATCTTGACCTTCATTCTGATCTCCATCACTCGGAACATCATCTTGATTATTTTTCTTATTTTCGGTAATTGCAACTTGATGCTCGGATGCAGTGTTTTGTTGCTCAGGAGTGATACACTATTGCTCGGGTAGAGTGTTTGGTTCTTCAGTGCAAACAAACATGTTGTAGTTTTCTGGTTCTTTTGTACTTTCCTTATAATTCTTCTCTTCAAATTCATCTATTCTTACATTTTCACTTTCAATGATCTTGTTAGAGGACTTGTTAAGACATTTATAAGCCTTGCTTTTGGTAGAATACCCTAGAAAGATACCTTCTTCACTTTTGGAGTCAAGCTTTCCATTTCTATCATCTTTCAAAGTATAACATTGACTTCCAAAGATTCAGAAGTAACTTAAATTGGGTGTGTAACCATGCCATATCCCATAGGGTGTCTTCTTTGTGTCCATCTTCAATTGTACTTTGTTCAATGTGTAGATAGCAGTACTGACAGCTCCCTCCAGAAAGTTTGAGTGATGCTTTTCTCAATCATTAGTGTTCTTGCACAATCAAAAATTGATCTGTTTCTCCTTTCAGCAATCCCATTTTGTTGTGGTGTTCTTGGTGTTGAAACCTGTCTTTTAATTCCATACTCATTACAAAATTTTGTGAATTCATCTAAAATAAATTCCCCTCTATCTGATCTTAAGCATTTTAATTCCTTACCACTTTGTTTTTCTACCACATATTTATACCATTTAAACATCTTGAATGCTTCTAATTTATCTTTTATGAACATAATTGTCATCATTCTATAATAATCATCTACAAAGAGAATGAAATACCTATCACCATAGTAACTCTTTTTCCTCATGGATCCACATAAATCAATATGGACTAGTTCTAGAATTGTATTAGATGTATGGGCTTTACTCTTGAAACTAGACTTTGTCATTTTACCTTTTTGACAATTCTTGCACATGACATGTTCAGGATTTGACATGCTCGGTAAGCCTCTTACTTTCCTTTTATTGCTTATCTTTGTCATGTTGTTATAATTCACATGGCATAGTATTTTATGCCACAACTATATGTCTTCGTTTCTAGCCATTAAACAAGTGGTGTTAATGTCATCAAGATAGAAAAGGTTACCTTTTGTCTGTTCACCAGTTTCGATCAACCTTCCTGATTCATTGAAGATCTTTGCCTTCTAATTTTCAAATGCTACTCGGTGACCTATGTTATTCGGCTGTGAAACACTCAATAGATTATAATTAATTCCTTTTACCCTGTAAGCATTTTCATATTTGATCAGGTTATTCAACATTATGTTTTCTTTACCTTCAACTAGACAAGGTGTGTCATTACCCATTCTTACTGATACACCATTATAGTATTCAAAAGTTTCAAAATTTTGTTTATCACCAGTCATGTGGTGAGTGCAGCCACTATCTATAATCTAGACATCATTCTTACTAACCTTAGATATGAGTGCAGTCTCTACATACCTTTCTTCTTCGTCTTAATCATCCTTCATGGCTATAAATACCATATCTATGTCTTCATCAGATTCGGTGTTAGTATCATCAACTCTATTCTCAGCCAGGTAACAAGCTTTCTTTCCTTTGTCATTGTAGTCTTTGGTATCTCTTCTATCAAATTGTTGGTTTCTTCGGTAGTCTTTGTTATCATCTTGGTCAAAATTATTTTCATATGTTCTATCATTATTTCTGTCATCTTTTCTTCATTTAGGACATCTTTTAGCAAAGTGTCCAACCTCTTTAAAATTAAAACATACAAGTGATAATTTACCTTTGTATCTACCTTTGCCTCTCTCCAATCTTCTTTCCATTAGTGCTTCATTCTCATCAAGTCCTTGGTCATCACTATGACTTTCACTATCATTCCTCATAGTGTGTTTATGACTTGACTTACTTATTTTTAAAGAAGATTTGAAAGTAGACTCTATAGATGGTAAGACACTATTATCAAAGTTATTCATTTCAAATGAAATCGTTCTACCAATCAGACTATCTAGAGTAACATTATTTTTTGCAACTGCTCTCATTTCTTGTATAGAAGATACTCTAATAGCATATATAGGCAGTAAGGTTCTTAAGATTTTACTTACCATTGTCTCTTCTTCAAGTACACCTCCAACTCCTCGGATAGCATTGACTACCCCTTTGATTCTGCAGCTATATTGAGTGATATTTTCTCCTTATTTCATCCTTCGGTCATCAAATCTCCCTCTTAGTCTTTCTTCCTTGGCTCTTGGTACATTAATATCTCCTCCATGTACCAACTTAAATTTATCCCACATTTTCTTTGCAAAGGTACAGGTTTTGACAACTTCAACTCAACATCGCAAAGTGAGGAAGCAAGCTCTATCATCATGCTATTATGCTCATATTTTTCTCTCAATTGCTCAAGTGTGTGAGGTCCTGTAGGAAACACATATTCGGTATCTAGGTGTTGAGTAACATCATTACCAATACTTGATAGGTGGATTCTTATTTTTCTTTGCCATGATGCAAAGTTGTCTTTATTCAACTTGGGCACATCTCGTTTGTTCATCTTGTGATCTTTTACTTGAGTTGTTAAACTCCCTTTCTAAGAACACAAGCTTTGATACCAATTATTAGAATAACTAAGAGGGGGGTGAATCAGTGGCCTCAAAAATATTCCAATAAATCAACCCGAAAACTTAGTACCACAATATTAAGCCTCTAGTTATCTTCAGTCCTACAAGATGAATGCCTTCAAATAATCTTAACAAATAACTATTGCTCAGAGTTCACTGTTAAACCTTATTCTTACTGTTTACTGATTAGCAGTCTTTCATTTACCAAAATACAGTAAATTTCTTAATGTATACTAATAAATCTAGATTAGTTATGTGTAATGCAAAACACTAAAGTAATGACTCATAAACACAATGACACATGTATTTTTAACGTGGAAACCCTATTAAGGGAAAATCCACTAGGTACCGGTAACCCAAAATTTTTACTCTTATGAAGTGAGCTCAATGAAGAGCCAACCCTTTTAAAGGTTACAAACACACTGTTAGGTGTGACCTTGTTAGAGGATTTAAATATAATATTTTGTCACTTAATATATGGCATCTGTATGCTACCTTCTATGACCAAACCCAGTGTAGTTTTTCAATTGGTATCTGGCATCTCATGCTATCTTCATGATCAAACTTTTTGATACTCCTTGGGATGTATCTCAATATAGAAAGGATTGTTAAGTCTTGCTTGGTTAAGAGACTTTCTGATCCAATGGTTAAATTGAAGCAGTAAATGATCTATTCACATATACAACTATAGACTTGCAGATTTTTAGATTTATTGTAAGCTCATAATACCTTTCTGATCAATGTATCTTTTCAATACCTTTTCTCCTCTTTTTTTTATTGCTGATGCTATGCTTCTCTATTTCTCGGTGTCCACAGAAATATAGCTTTGTTCTTTAGCTTGATTGATCAGGACTGTATGAAGTTGTTCTTCATCAGTTTCTCTTCAACATCCTCTTCTCTATTCACTCCCCTAATTCATAATGAATTAGATTGTCTCTTTATAGACATGATATCACCGTTTCTCTATTCTTGACTTTCTTTTTCTTGGCGTGAGCTATAATTTTAGCCAATCTTTCTTTAAAACTTTACTTAAGTTTTATCATGTAGATTTATCCTTGACAACTAGAATAAAACAACTTTAAATCTTTCACTTATCTCTGGTTTTAAATTGTCGATGAAAAAAATATTAACAACCAGTTAAATCCTTCTTTAGCTCTTGCTAGCTAATTTTTTTGTCATTTCTAAACTTTAGTTCCTTTCGGTGTTTTAACTCTTTTTAGCTTCAGTCAACACTTCATTTCTCCTCAGGCATCTCCATCAGGTTTGTCTGTCTGTCAGGCATCACTGTAAAGTTGTACTTGTTGGTAATGCTTGTGATTTTTCTCATTAGTAATGCTTGTCGGGTTTCTTTCTTGGGCATCACTGTGACTTTTCTCTCAGGTTCCTCTGTCCTTCAGGGTGCACTACCCATCGATGTTTTTAGTCACTTTGTGAATACTGATCTTTTATGCATTACTCAAAGCATAACCTTTATATTTCTGGTTTTTTTAAGTCTTTGACACTTTGTTTATAACCAAACAGATTATATCAAGTTGATATCAATGACAATACAATCCATTAACTGATTTAATATCTGGCATTATCTTTATGCATTTCGTAATCGACTTAACATCTTCAAACATTCAATCAGTTATGGTTCATCATTCCTATCTTCACTGGAAAGATGGAACTAGAGATAGTCCTAGATTGGCTTGAAGGTCTAGAAAAACACTTTGAATGTGATGGTATAACTGAGGCACAAAAAGTGAAAGTAGCAAAGGATAGACTAAGAGGATTTGCACTCACTTGGTGAAAATTTATCCAAGATGAGAGAGAGAAGGAAGGAAAGAAACTCATAGCCACTTGGAAAGATATGGTAACCAAAATCAGAGAAGCATATGTACCTGAAGATTATGAGATTTAGTTGCATAAAAGGAGACAAAGTCTTAGGCAAAAAGACTTGGATGTTAACTCTTACACTGAAGAGTTTCAAAGGCTATGTATGAGATCAAGGCTTATAGAAGAAGAAAGTGTGAAGGTAGCTAGATACCTTAATGGTCTAAAGTGGACTATACAAGATGAACTAAGTTTTCTTACTCCTACCACTGTCCAGAGATGCCACCAACTTGCCATAAATGTGTAAGAGAAGTTGAGAAAGAAGCAAGACTCAAGCAATACAAGAGGCAGAGGTAGAGGAAGATATAACAGAGGACAAAGAAGTGGATATGGTGGTAGAAGTTTAGAGTCCAAGAACCAAGGAGAGACCAAATTAACTACGCAACAAGAAGGGAGTCCAAGTAGAGGAAACTCCAATAGAGGAAGAGGCTCTAATAAAAATTAAAGAGGGAGGAACAATAGTCAAGGGAGAGGTTCCTACTTTACAAACATGAAATGCTATCACTGTAACCAAATGGGAAACCCTTCATATAGGTGTCCTGAGAAAGGTTCTACTTCCCAAGGAAATGACAAGAGAGACAACATGGTTCAAGAGGAGACTAGTAGTGGAAGAAAATACCTTTAGGTACACTTGGAGTCAGAAGAGGGAGAGAACTTAATGATGAGAAGGACACTAATTAAAGAACCAGTGAAGGAGGAACTAAGTCAAAGGAGGTCACTGTTTAGAGTGAAATGTAAAATGAAGGGCAAGGTGTGTAGATTCATCATAAACTTAGGGTCTACTGACAACATAGTGTTAGAAGAGGCAGTTAGCAAGTTAAAGATGAAAATGATCCCACATAGTAACCCATACAAGGTTACTTGGTTGAACAAAGGGCAACATGTATTTGTGAATGAACAAGCATGGATAGACATCTCTATTGGAAGATACAAAGACAAGGTGTTGTGTAATGTCCTACCTATGGATTCATGTCACCTTCTACTTCGTAGACCATGGAAATTTGATAGATAGGCAATGCATGATGGAGCAAAGAATGCATATTCTTTCAAGAAGGATGGTGTAACTTTCAAAATACAGTCATTGTTAGAGGAAGGAGAAATGAAGTCCTCAGGTCCCAATGTCCTTATTTTCAATGAAAAGGAGTTCATAGAATTATTAGAGGAAGGAGATGGAGTGGGTTTAGCACTGGTGTTGAAACCTAAATAAAAAGATGCAGACAAAATAGTGAAGCGGACAAAGGTATTAAAAGAAGTGCAAGAGTTGTTGCAGGAATACAAGAGCATAGTAAGTGATGGACAACCATCTACCCTACCCCCTAAGGGAGCTATTAGTAATCAAATTGACTTTATCCCAGGAACTACCCTTCCAAATAAAGCAGCCTATAAGATGAACCCTCAAAAAAAAGAGGAAATTGCCAAGAAAATTCAAGAACTCCTAAACCAAGGTCTCATTAGGAAAAGTATTAGTCCTTGTGCAGTCCCCACTATCTTAGCACCAAAAATGGGATGAACTTGGAGCATCTACACTGATTCAAGGGCCATAAACCAAATTACCATTAGGTATAGGTTCCCTATCCCTAGGATAGAAGGCCTAATGGATTTTTTAGGAGAAGCAAAGTATTTTACCAAGATTGACCTAAAGAGTGGGTATCATCAAATTAAGTTCAATGAAGGGGACAAATGGAAGATAACCTTAAAAACTATAGAAGGTTTATATGAATGGCTTATGATGAAATTTGGTCTATCTAATGCCCCATCTACATTCATGAGACTTATGAACAAAGTCCTAAAAGACTACATTGGAAAATTTGTGGCAGTGTATCTAGATGATATACTAATCTATAGCAAGACTAAAGAGGAGAATCTCAGACATCTACAGATTGTTTTCAATAAATTGTATGAGGAGGAGTTGATGATAAATTTGGAAAAGTGTGAATTCATAAAGTAGGAGTTGGTGTACCTTGGGTTTGTATTGTCTCAAGGAAACCTCAAAATGGACCCAAGAAAGGTAGAAGCCATTCTTAACTGGCCTACTCTAAGGACTAAAATAGAGGTGAGAAGTTTTCATGGTTTAGCTCAATGCTATAGGAAATTCATTAAGTAATTTAGTGCTATTTGTGCTCCTATGTTAGATACTATTAAACGAGGGATGAAAACCAAATTTTTTTGGAATGAGAAAGCTAACCATGGATTTGAATTACTAAAGAAGAAAATTGCCACTCAACCAATCCTAACACTACCAAGTTTGGAGAGGTTATTCACAGTTGAGTGTGATGCTAGTAATGTTGCCACTAGAGCTATTTTGAGCCAAGAGGGAAGACTAATGACTTTTCACAGTGAGAAGATCAGTGTTTCTAAGAAGAAGTACTCTTCGTATGACTTAGATATGTATGCTCTAGTCCAAGCATTAAGTAAATGGAGGCACTAATTTCTTCCTAAGGAGTTGTTGGTGTATTCAGACAACCAGTCTTTTAGTTTCCTAAACTCCCAAGACAAGCTTGGTCACAAGCACATTAAATGGGTGGAGTACTTGCACAAGAAAGGACTGCAAAAAAAATTAGTAGATGCTTTAAGTAGAAGACTACTGACAGTACAAGAAGTACAATTGCAGAGCATGGGTATTGAAAGTTTTAAGGACCTATATGCCGAGGATGAAGACTTTGTAGAGATCTACAAGGTATGTAAGGAGCATAAGAACCACTTGCATGGTAAGTTTTTTTATTACACTTTGCAAAGTGAATTGTTGTTTAAAGGGAGTTAGTTATGTGTCCCTAGGGGATCAATTAGGGAAAATCTAATTCAAGAAAAGCACAATGGTGCACTTAGTGGTCATTTTGGAGTCAATAAGACCCAGGAGTTAGTGTAAAGGTTTTACTTTTGGCCAAAGATGAGCTTAGATATTAGGAGGTATGTGGAGTGTTGTGTAGTGTGTCAAAAATCCAAAGGTGCGTCCTCCAATGTAGGTATTTATCAACCCCTTCCCATCCCAAGTAAACCATGGTAATTCTTAAGTATGGATTTTGTTGCAGGGTTACCAAGGACCAAATAGGGGTTTGACAGTATATATGTCATAGCAGACAGGTTTAGAAAGATGGCCCATTTTGTTCCTTGCAAGACATTCCGTGATGCTTTTCAAATAGCTCATATGTTATTCAAAGAGTTTGTAAGAATTCATGGGTTACCAATGAGAATAGTGTTAAATAGAGATACAAAGTTCATGAGCCATTTTTGGAAGACACTCTCGCAAAAGCTGGGAAACAATTTGTCCTTTGGGTCTGCATATTACCCTCAGACAGATGGTCAAACTAAGGGGGTTAACAGGATTATAGGTAACCTACTAAGGTGTTTAACTAAGGATTATGGTCAAGCTTGGGACTAACTCATTGGATAGGTAGAGTATGCATATAATGACACTGTCAACAGAACCACAGGAAGAAGTCTTGATAGAGACACTCCAAGGTGTGCTTGCACAAACACTATCTAGGACTCTATTTGTCCTAGTCTTCTCAAGATCATAAACTCACTTCTAGTACCTCACAAGTATTTTCTCTACTAACCTAAGACTTCACTAACTCAACTCTATGAGTTGGTCTCCTTGTGCTTCACCTTGAGGGGTAACTATCATTAAGTGCACTTCAACTCTTCACTCATCATTAGATGTCTCCAAGTGCAACTTCACCACATTGTCATCATAAGTGCTTCAGGGGGTGTATTAATCACTAATACAACTAATTTTATCCCAAATTTTTCCATCAGAACAATGCATCAAGGCTTTTCCAATCGAGTTCAAGATTTACTATGGTTTTGGCCTAATAGGCCTAATTTCTCACCTAGCCCTAAACAGAGTGTTTTCCCCCATTCTTTCTCAAAAATTCCAAATAACCCCAAAAAATAACTTGACATTAAAATACCCTTTTTCAAGACCTTGATTATTTTGGTGGTCTTAGGTTCCTAAGACATCTTTACAGTGGATTCCTAAAATGTAGGGCAAATAGGGCTAATGTGGCTATTTTTATGCAGACCTCTAATTTCTACTTGGAAATATACCTAAATGGATTGGTCAATGCCTAATCTCACTATTAGGTGTCTGTAGGACCACTAATAATTTTAAACCATGCTTGGTTCTATGCTTCCATTCTTTCCCCTACAATCGCACATCAATTGTTCACTGTCATGCACCTAGGTGGGCACACTGAACTTGCCTAGGGCATGATCTCAAAAATAGAAAGATTTGTCTTTTGAGTTCCTCCTTCTACACAAACAACCTTCAATGGCTTCCCAACCATATTCCTCTGGGCCATGATTATTTTCATAGTGGAGAACTATGGGGGAGCCATAAAACCAAAAATAGTCTAAACTACACCGGTAACTGTACTATCTACAAAACAATTTTAGAAGTTAATATAGTGAAATAAAAAAAAATATAGTAATTAATATAAAATACTTAGGACTACTTCTAATACACATATCCAACACTAACTCTCACTATTCAATCCATAAAATCACACTTAAACTCAATGCAAGTCGACTATATCTACAAACCAGAACTCTGGGCTTCTATTCACATTCAAAATTACATTACATCACTCTCTTCCTCGGGAAATGGGATCCTAGATGTCTTAATCTGCCTTACCCTTGATTTTAGGCCATTATGGTAATTACCCATAATGATGCTTTGAAAATAATCCAATTCTACAAATGTTGTCATGCAACTTTTAAAAGTTGCAAAATGTTGTCAAGCAACATTGTGACAACTTTTACATCTTTTTGCAAAATTAATGCTAATGACCTAAAATCAACCCTAAATGATGTAGAAACATCCTAGGAACCATATTAGGCATCAGTCTACCCTTTCCCAAGCCTTAAATACTTTAAGACCCATTTTCCCATCTTTAGGCCTAATCTAACACTAATCACTATCAAAGCATTAAACATCTAGGTTGGATTGAGCCTAGTCTAATCCACCTAGGAACCTACATGCAAGACCTTCTAAGTTCAAAATTAAACACTACTAACTTGGCTAAGGTAAGTACAAGCCAAAATTGAAACTAGCTTAGAGATTAGCCTAGGTGATCCCGCACCATCCTCCCCAAATGGAAAGACTTCAATCCACCCTTGGATTGAGTAAATTGGAATCCACTCCAAAATTCTTGAATTAAGTCTCCTTGATCCAAATGGCCTATGCATCCCCTTATCCATTCCATTTAATCAAATTCTCATAATGAGTTCTTTTTTTGGTCTCATTATAGGCCTTGGAGTCAAGTATCTTCTCTGCCTTCTTAGGTGGTGTAGGGGTCAATTTTAGGTCTTCTACCTCCTTTATGATCTCTATAAGGCTTTGGTCTAGATCTAGAGTAAGACCCTTATAAAGGATCAGATCTGTAACATTGAAGATTGGAGACAAACCAATATCCTCAGGGAGTTTAATCTTGTATGCATTGTTGCCATATTTAGCCAGAATAGTACATAGCCCTAATCTCCTCATCTGTAACTTATGTGGTACTCCCGTATGTAGTCTAGATTTGTTCAAATGGACCATAACTAGATCCCCTACCTAAAATTAAACATCCTTCTTCCTTTCAGCCACCTTCTGCTTGATCTTTGCTATGTTTTATGTTAGATTCTTTCTCACTGCTTCATGCACCTCTTTCATGGAGTGTGCAAAGTCTTTGACATAAGCACTACCCTTGGCTCCATCCTTTAGTTCTCTGAGTTCAAATATGCCTCTAGGGTGTAGTCCATAAACTATTTCAAAGGGACTCTTACTAATAGTCTTGTTTACAGTATCATTATAGGCATATTCTACCTGTCCTAGGAGTTGATCCCAAATCTGACCATACTCCTTTGTAAGACACCTTAATAGGTTTCCAAGGCTTCTATTGACCGCCTCTATTTGGCCATCTGTCTGAGGGTGATATGTAGACCCAAAAGACAGATTAGTGCCCAACTTGCTCCACAATGTTTTCCAAAAGTGACTCATAAACTTAGTATCTCTGTCAGAGACTATACTCAAAGGTAATCCATGTATCCTCACCACTTCCTTGAAGAATAAATGTGTTATGTGACAAGCATCATGCACTGTCTTTCATGGGACAAAATGTGCCATTTTACTAAATCTATCTACAATAACATAGATGTTATCCATTCCCTATTTGATCTTTGGCAATCCCACAACAAAATCCATGCTCAAACATTCCCATGGTCTACTAGGAATGGAAAGAGGTTGGTAAAGGCCTGCATTGGAAGATGTTCCCTTTGCTTTCTAACACACCACACAAATTTTTACTCACTTCCTAATGTCCAAATTCATTTTAGGCCAAAAGTAAAACCTTTGCACCAACTCTTGGGTCTTATTGACACCAAAATGCCCACTAAGTGTGCCATTGTGTTTCTCTTGAATCAAATTTTCCCTAATTGACCCTCTAGGAACACATAATTTACTTCCTTTGAACAATAGATCACTTTGCACAGCATATTTAGAGAATTCACTATGAAAATGATTCTTGTACTCTTGACATACCTTATATATGTCTACAAAGTCTTCATCTTCTGCATATAGGTCTTTGAAACTCTCAATACCCATGCTCTGCAGGTGTATCTCTTGTACAGTCAAGGCTCTTCTGCTTAAGGAATCTGCTACCTTATTTTGTATTCCCTTCTTGTGCTTAATGTTGAAAGTGTAGGCCTGCAGATACTCTACCCACTTTATATGTTTATGACTGAGCTTGTCTTGTAAATTTAGGAAACTAAGTGCCTAATTGTCTTAATAGAACACAAATTCTTTTGGAAGAAAGTAGTGCCTCCATTTCCTTAGTGCTTGAGATAGAGAATACATCTCTAGTTCATAAGAATAGTACTTCTTCTTAGCATCACTGAGCTTTTCATTATGGAAAGCCATTGGTCTTCCCTCTTGGCTCAAGACAACACCAATAGCCACATTGCTAGCATCACACTCAATTGTGAACAACTTCTCAAAGCTTGGTAAAGTTAAAATTGGCTGAGTGGCAATCTTCTTCTTCAACAACTCAAATCCATGGTTAGCTTTCTCATTCCAAACAAACTTAGTTTTCATCCCTCCTTTTATGGTATCTAGCATAGGAGCAGAAATAGCACTGAATTGCTTAATGAAATTCCTATAGTATTGATCTAATCCATGAAAACTTCTCACCTCTGTTGCAGTCCTTGGAGTAGGCCAGTTGAGAATGGCTTCCACTTTGCTTGGATACATCTTTAGGTTGCCTTGGGACAATAAAAACCCAAGGTATACCATCTCTTGCTTCATGAATTAAAATTTTTCCAAATTTATCATCAGCTCCTCCTCATGCAACTTCTTGAAAACAATCTACAGATGTTTGAGATGCTCCTCTTTTTTTCTATAGATTAGTATATCATCTAGATACACTACCCAAAATTTTCCAATGTAGTCTTTTAAGACTTCATTCATGAGCCTCATGAATGTAGATGGGGAATTAGATAGCCCAAATGGCATCACAAGCCATTCATATAAACCTTTTGTAGTTTTGAAGGTTATCTTCCATTCATCTTCTTCATTGACCCTAATTTGATGATAACCACTCTTTAGGTCAATCTTAGTAAAATACTTAGCTTCTCCTAGGCAGTCCATTAGGTCTTCTATCCTAGGGATAGGGAACCTATACCTAATGGTAATCTTGTTTATTTCCCTTGAATTAGTACAGAGCCTCCAATTTTCTCCCTTTTTGGGTGGTAAGACAGTGGGTATAGCAGAAGGAATAATGATTTTCCTAATGAGACTTTGGCTTAGGAGTTCTTGAATTTGTTTGGAAATTTCCTCATTTTGTTGAGGGTTCATCTTATATGATACCTTATTTGAGAGGGTAGCTCCTGAGACAAAGTCAATTTGGTGACTAACAACTCTCTTAGGGGGTAGGGTTTATGGTTTTCCATCACTTACAATACCTTCATACCTTTGCAACAACTCTTGTACTTCTTTTAGCAACTTTGTCTTCTTGATTGTCTTGTCTAGACTTTCTTCTTTAGGCTTCAACATTAGTGCAAAACCCATGCCATCTCATTCTTCTAAGGCTTCTATGAACTCCTTTTCACTGACCATAAGAACATTGGGGCCTGATGACTTCATCTCTCCCTCTTCTAATAGTGACTTTATCTTGAAAGTCACATTATATTTCTTGAAAGAATAAGAATTCTTTGCTCCATCATGCATGGCCTGTCTGTCAAATTTTCATGGCCTTCCAAGTAGTAGCTGACATGCATCCATAGGTAGGATGTCACACAACACTTTGTCTTTGTATCTCCCAATTGAAAATTTCACCCATGCTTGATCATTCACAAGGACATGTTGTCCTTTGTTCAACCAAGTGACTTTGTATGGGTTGGTATGAGGTATTCTCTTCATCTTCAATTTTTTGATTGCTTCTTCTGACTCTATATTATCAGTAGACCCTAAGTCTATGATGACTCTACACACCTTTCCCATCATCTTGCACTTAACTCTAAATAGTGACCTTCTTTGACTAGGTTCCTCTTTAACTGGCTCCTTGATTAATGTCTTTCTCATCATCAAGTTCTCTCATTCTAACTATAGGGGTACTTCAATGTGTTTACTTCCACCATTAGACTCCTCTTGGACATAGTTTACCCTGTTTTCACTTCCATGAGAAGTAGAGCATTTCTTTGGACATATGTATGCAGGGTGTCCCATTTGGTTACAGTGGCAATATTTCATGTTAGAAAAATAGTTACCTCTTCCTTGGATATTGCCTCTTCCTCTCAAATTACTATTAGAGCCTTTGCCTCTATTGAAGTTACCTCTGCTTGAATTGGCTTCTTGTTGTTCAGTAAGTTTGGTCTCTCCTTGAGCCTTTGTCTTTGAACTTCTACACCTCTTTTTCCTCTATTATCTCTTCCTTTTCCTCTACCTCTGGTAGTGCTTGAGTCTTACTTCTTTCCAAACTTGTCTTCCACCTTAACTGCAAATTGGTGACATCTCTGAATAGTATCAGGGGTTAAGAGACTCGTCTCATCTTGAATAGTGCACTTGAGACCATTAAGGTATCTAGCTACCTTCACCTTCTCATCTTATGCAACTCAAGACCTCATGCATATCCTTTGAAACTCTTTAGTATAAGATTTCTCATCCAAGTCTTTATGTCTCAGACTTTGTCTCCTTTTATGCAACTGAATCTCATAATCTTTAGGTACATAGGCATCCCTAATTTTTGCTACTATAGCCTTCCATGTGGAAATTGTATTCTTTCCTTCCTTCTCTCTTTCATCTTGGATAAACTTCCAACAAGTGAGTATAGACCCTCTAAGTCTTGCCTTAGCTACCTTTACCTTTTGATCTTTTGTTATGCCATCACACTCAAAGTGATTCTCTAGTCCTTCTATCCAATCTAGGACTATTTCTGGTTCTATCTTTCCACTAAAGATAGGAACTCCTTCCAATTCCTTACCACTCAAAGCCTTTAGTTCTTTCAGGAATGGTTATTTGGTGAGAATAGGGTTAGCTTCAGGGACCTCATCATCTAATGCAGTCTCTTTACTCTTTCCTTCAACCTTGTCCTTCACTTCCTCAGTCTTTTCTTCCACTTGGTCCACCTTGTGTTCCAATTGTGCCAATCTCTCTCTGAGAAATATATTCTCTTCTTCTTGCTCATCCACCCTCTTTTCCAAATCTGCATTTGTCACCATTGTAGACTCTCCTACTAACTTTGTTCATTAGAACATTCACCACAAGCCAAATCTGATTGGCTCTAATACCAATCTGATAGAGACACTCCAAGGTGTGCTTGCACAGACACTATCTAGGACTCTACTTGTCCTAGTCTTCTCAAGATCCTAAACTCACTTCTAGGACCTCACAATTATTTTCTCTACTATCCTAAGACTTCACTAACTCAACTCTATGAGCTGGTCTCCTTGTGCTTCAGCTTGAGGCGTAACTATCATTAAGTGTACTTCAACTCTTCACTCCTCCTTGGATGTCTCCAAGTGAAACTTCACCACATTGTCATCATAAGTGCTGCAGGGGATGTATTCATCACTAAGACAACTACTTTTCTCCCAAATGTCTCCATTAGAACAAGGCATCAAGGCTTTTCCAATCGAGTTCAAGATTTACAATGGTTTTGGCCTAATAGGCCTAATTGCTCAACTAGCCCTAAACAAAGTATTTTTCCCAATTCTTTCTCAAAACTTCCAAACAACCCCAAAAAATAAATTTAAATTCAGATATCCTTTTTCAAGACCTTGATTATTCTGGTGGTCTTAGGTTCCTAAAGCATCCGTACAGTGGATTCCTATAATGTAGGGCTAATAGGGCTAATGGGGCTATTTTTATGTAGTCCTCTGATTTCTACTTGGAAATATACCTAAATGGATTGGATGATGCCTAATCTCACTAGTAGGTGTCTATAGGACCACTAAGACTATGAAACTATTCTTGCTTCTATGCTTCCATTCTTTCCCCTGTAATTGCACATCAATTGTTCACTGTCATGCACCTAGTCGGGCACACTAAACTCGCCTAGGGCATGATCTCAGAAATATCAATCTTGATCTTATGAGATCCTCCTTACACAAAAACAAATTCAATGGATTACCTACAATATTCCTCTTGTCTGTGATGATTTGCACGGTGGCGAACTATGGGGGAGCCATAAAACCAAAAATAGTCTAAACTACACCAATAATTGTGCTATCTATAAAACAATTTTAAAAATTAATATAATGAAATAAAAATAACTATAGTACTGAATAGAAAATACTTAGCACTACTTCTAATACATAGATTCAACACTAACTCTCACTATTCAATCCATAAAATCACACTTAAACTCAATGCAAGTTGATTGTGTCTGCAAACCAAAACTCTGAGCTTCTATTCACATTCAAAATTACATTACATGACTCTCTGCCTCAAGAAATGGGATCCTAGATCTCTAAATATGTCTTACCTTTGATTTTAGGCCATTATGGAAATTACCCATAATGATGCTTCGAAAAGAATCCAATTCTGTAAATGTTGTCATGCAACTTTTAAAAGTTGCAAAATGTTGTCAAGCAACATTGTGACAAATTTTACATCTTTTTGCAAAATTCATGTTAATGACCTCAAATCGACCTAGAATGATGTAGAAAAATCCTAGGAACCATATTAGGCATAATTCTACCCTTTCCCAAGCCTTAAATGATTTAAGACCCATTTTCCCATCTTTAGGCCTAATTTAACACTAATCACTATCAAAGCATTAAACATCTAGGTTGGATTGAGCCTAGTCTAATCCACCTAGGAGCCTAGATGCAAGACCTTCTAAGGTCAAAATTAAACACTACTAACTTGGCTAAGGTTAGTACAAGCCAAAATTGAAACTAGCTTAGATATTAGCCTAGGTGATCCTGCACCAAGCCCCTTTGAAATCATTTATGGATTACACCCAAGAGGGATATTTGAACTCGGGGAATTGAAGGGTGGTGCCAAAGGAAGTGGTTATGCAAAAGATTTTGCACAATCTATCAAGGAAGTGCATGAGACAGTAAGGAATAATTTGACTGAGAATACTAATAAGATAAAGCATAAAGTGGATGAAAGGAAAAGGGATGTCCAATTCCAAGTAGGGGATCTTGTAATGGTCCATCTGAACAAGGCAAGATTGCAGAAAGGAGTGCCTAATAAGCTACAGATGAGAAGGATTGGCCCATGTACCATTCTGGCCAAATATGGCACCAATGCATATAAAGTGAAACTTCCAGAGGATTTTGGTTTATCTCATGTGTGCAATGTGGCAGATTTGGTCTTATACAAAGGCCCTATGCCAGATCCAGATCAAAGTTTAACTGAGGTGATACAAGAAGTGGAGGGACTGAACTTACCCTCTACCCCATCCAAGAAAGCAGAGTGAATAATAGATTAAGGAGTCTACAAACAGACTAGAAAGAAGGATTACAAAGAACATATGGTGAAGTGGCATTGAAAATTTGATGCACAGGCTACATGGATCAGGGAGAAATACTTCAAGAACTTGGGCATTGATTCCAACTTGATCAATCCAAAGGTGGATTGAAATATTTCTATTTGGGGAGGATAGTGCAGGAGCACCTAGGATAAATCATATCCCTATGTTTTTTTGTGGCCTGTACTGATCCTAACAAAGTTAGTTGTTTTCTTTTTGACCTTAGAAGTTCTTTCATGTTTGTACCTAGTTGGATTAGACTAGGATCAATCCAACTAAATGTTTAAGGTTTTGAGTGTGTTAAGTGTAATTTAGCCTAAAATGAGAATTTGGGGTCAAGAAGCCTAGAAGGCTTGACATGGCTTATGTTTGTTCCTAAGAAATCATTTATGATGTTTTTACACCATGTCATAATTATTGGAGGTCATTAATCTAATTTTTAGGAAAAGATGTGAAAGTTGCTAAAATGTTGCTTGACAACATTTTGCAACTTTGCAATGTTGCTAAAATGTTGCTTGACAACATTTTGCAACTTTGCAATGTTTCTCGACAACATTGTCAAGTTTGATTCCATTCAATGAGTGGAAAATTTAGTTAGTGTAAATAGCCTAAAAATATGGAAAATTCATATTAAACCATGAGAAGGCCCATTTCCCGAGGCTAGGTGGTATGAAGAAGAATTGAAGTTGTCTGATTTTGCTTTGCAACTCTGTGTCGAGTATACAGTGAATTTTTTTTATTTCATGCATTAGTTACTAGATTGAATCATAAATTTTTGTGTTGGATTATGGTAACTACGATATTTTTAGTACTTTTTTATTTGGTTTGAAGTTTCTAAGTGTTCTTTTACATAGGTTAGGAAATTATTTTGTTAGTGTACCGTCTGCTGGTGTAGTTTAGGCAGTTTTGAGAAAAATGGCTCCCCCATAAATCTCCACTATGAATTTCATCATGGAATGGAGGAATATGGAAGGGGAGCCTATTTATAGTGTATATATAGTAGGAGAGGTTCAGGAAAGTTGTTTACCTAATTTTCATGGCAAGCCCTAGGCGAGATTGGAGTGATCGACTAGGATATTGCTATTGATTTGTGGTGTTTGATTGCAGCGATACCATTGGGAGAAACAAAACAAGAAATTTTTTGTAAACCTAGAGGTCATATAGACCCATCCTAGGAAGGATAAGTCTCTAGCAATCCATCTTGACACATTTCCAATCATAAATCATCTGACTGCACTTATTTAGCCCAATTAGCCCTAGTTGTCCTTAATTCTCAGAATTTATTGTACGAACACCCTAGGACCCTAAGACCTTCAAATCCTTTGATTCTTGGAAAAGGGTATCCAAATACCCACTTTTTTGGGGGGGTTATTTTTCAATAATTGGGAGAAACCTGTCAAATAGGGCTAGTAGAGGTATTAGGCCTAAAAGCCAAGATTGAAGGTAAATTGGGAGATCGTTTGGAGAAGTTATGTTACCTAGTCACCAATGGGATCGTATGGATCCTAGGAAGAATTTTAACATGAGAATTATCCTTGTAGACACTTGTGGAATTGAGAATTTTAAAATGTACTTGGAACCATCCAAGGAGTGAAAGAGTGTAGTGCAATATGGTGATAGTTGTCTACTTGTGAAGCACAATAGTTACCTAATCTTAGAGTGGTATTGGATTAGTCCAAGAATAGTGTATTAAGGACTAAAGAGAACCTAAGAGTAATCATAGGGTCTTGAAAAGGCTAGGAATAGTGGAGGTCCTAGGAAGCTTGTGCAAGCACACTTGGTCATATCTATCATTATGTTCAAGTAGAAAAAGAGATGTGGCATTGCCGATGGACCAACATAATCAAAAGAAATTGAAGAAAACTTTAAACAAAAGTGATATATGGATATGAATTAATGAGTAATTGTATTCAAATTAAAGTGGAAAAGGTATTTGAAGGAGCCATCAAAATAGTATTAATGATATTACATGCCGCCCTCTAAATTTAGATTTTGTACTGAAATTTAAAAAATGAATAGATTAAGTATGAATATTGGTGTCTCTATGAACAAGTTTTTTTTCTTAAATCATATTTTGAAGAAAAATATTATGGTTTAGGACAATAAAACCACTCATTATTTCATATATAGTGTTGGAGTTCTCAATTTTTGGCAAAATTTAGAGTCCTATAAAGTGATAAAACTCTAAAAAATGGAATCCTAAAATCTATGCCCAATAATTAATAATATGATGAAGTACATTAAATGGGATACAA
>MU224963.1:1857172-1877623 GCA_018584345.1 Thuja plicata | reverse complement strand
TAGGTCCAACACCATCATCAAAATTCTTGCACTAATCTTCTCTGCATCACCATCTATCCCTAGCACTCTACACAAGGCATAGGCAACATACTTGATATAGAAGTGTAAATCCTTGTAATAATATGGGCTGGTCCTAGACATAGGATCCAAATATTTTCTCACTTTTTTTAGCATATGTTTCAGCAACTGGCCTCTAGCAATACCAGGCTTCAAAGTATATCTCTGTTGCTTCTTTGTCATGTCAATTCTGGTGGACATGGTGTTGTATAAGCCGAAGGCTTGCATGAACAAATTTCTATTCAATATCAATAGGGCAGTGCCATCATTCCTTTTGATTGTCTTGGACAAAACATCATAATGATTGGCCAGGTCTAAGAACAAGTCTACATCTATGAAGACATCAGGAATAATTAACCTGGCTAAACCACAGGTCCAAGGGTTTGACACTGGAATAGCCTTATCAGAGTTTTTATAAAAATAATTAAAAAGAGAAAAACCTGTTGTTTCTAGGGTAACAGCATCTCGAACATCTTGATAGTCATCAATGAGCACATTTTCATTTTCCCTTTTGTTTTGAGTCAAACCAGGAAGCAGCCAGAGGAATTCATCTGAATAATTAACTTTTCCCTTGGCCTCGTCTTCCACCTTCTCACTTTCACCATTGGTCAAGGCTACACTGACCGCTCTGCTCATGTTTATAGTGCTTGAATCTCCTTTTCTCTACCGATATTGAAACAAATCTAACACTGAGATTCACAGACTGCCCTATGCACAATTCTCTGGAAACAATGAACTTTTAAACCACAGAAAACCCTGCAATTCTTTGAATTTTTACTCTGTCAGACAACTTAGCTCTTCCAGTTTTGGAATTCTGAAAGCAAGGTGAATGCAAATTAATAAGCCATCAACTCCTTATAGTAACCATTCAAAGTATGTGGCTCATGATTTTCAGAACATCAATTCTATTTTTAATTCCACATACTGTGAACATAATTGAAAACCTAGCCGTAGTTTCCTGATCGTGACAGGAAAATCAAATTTATAAAATTGAATCCTCGGCAACACCTTATAAAATTCAAATGAGTTGACATGTCATCCTGGGATTGTCCCACTGTCATACATCTCAGCTACCCTTTTCTGCGCAGTAATCAAAATCTAAAAATCTTATTGGCCGATGAATGATTCATACTGACATATTTGATACTGCCACCTTTTCACATAACTTGGTATCGAGCGACCACGCGATTGCACTTATTTTCTCTGTCGCCGACCCCAATCCTTAACCCGTGATTTCTCTGGAGACATGGTGACTACACAACTTCCTTTACTTTTTCTAACCACAGTCACCATTTGGCGATCACGCGACATAAGGAAATCGAAGTCACCAATGGTTATTACTGACCCACATTCTTTTCTGAGACTATGCGACTAACTGTTAGTGTTAACTTCTACAGTTATCTCTTAGTCGCTAAATGTTATCTTTCCTTTGCCAGACTGTGTGACTGCCCTTAATCACCCGATCGCTAGATGAAAATGCTAAGTACCAAAATTTCTTGAGACAATGCGACAAAGGTACGTTGTCATTTAATTTATCTGACAACCTCGCGACAAGGCATCCTGCCCTTACCCGCTGAGTCGCGAGAACTTTTCTCCTTAGGATCTTTTATTCTCAGACTTGGCAACTACCGTAGGATCTTTCAATGACTTTATCTGACGGCTGTCGCTTAATCGCCAAGTAATTTCTTATACCTTGAAAATATTCTAAGACTTTGCGACCAACAGAAACTCCTAGTTAGTCTCGTAGTTGCTGAATAAACTTTTACCTTTAAGCTATCACTTTAAAGTTCATTTACCTCCTGACACATGTCTTATCTTGATTGAAAGCTGAGTTATCTGGTGACAACCCGACTGTGCTTTATCCCAAACCATAAAAGGTTAGTTGCAAGGTCTCAGAAATTTTAACTTAACTGGCATCTTTTATGGAGACTACGTGACTAAAGCCTTTATATCACACATAACCTCAGACTCATTTAGCGATTGGGTGACATAAAGAAATCACAATGTCTCATAATAAACTCTTGATTGCTGAGAACTTCTTGCGACCTCCTGACCTGTCTGTGGGCCTCTTGATATATTGTTGTTCTATTCAATGATTCCATGACTATGCGATACAAAGAAAATTGCAAAGTCTAGGAAAGAAAAAGGAATATTCTTATGTTGCATGAGACAATGCGACAAAGGCTAATCGCTAAGTCTGGGATAAAAAGGAATATTCCATTTTAAATTATGTGACTAGGCGATTAGAACACAACTCATGACTTAAGTGAGGTAAAAAGGTAACTAAGAAACATAAATGAACAGGACCCAAGGGTTTCTCTTTCAAATTTGAACATTGAATAAGAGCTAGGGTTTCAAGCCTTTTGAATATTCTCACAGGTTTAGACTTGAAAACATGAAAACTTGGAGAGGGAAAACCATAAAGCTGAGGGAAAGAAACCAAAACCTGGAATAAAACCAACAAGGCACTTGAAGCAGAAAGACCTAGATGTGGCCTCATATACTGAGGAATTCCAAATATTGTGTTTAAGGTATAAATTGCAGGAAGAAGAGCCAATCAAAGTGGCTAGGTACTTGGGATGATTGAAGTGAAACATCTAAGAGGATATTAGCCTATGGACACCTACCACTATCCAAAAGTGCCATCAATTGGCTATAAAGGTGGAAGAGAAGAATAAGAAGAAAGGGGATTCTACCTTCAAGAACAAAAATAACAATAGAGGTGGAGGGAGAGACAAAAGGGGCCAAAGAGGAGGCTACCAAGGCAGGGGTAGTGAGCAAAGGTCACAAGGAGAGAATAAGTTGATAGAGCAGTAGACTGAGAATAGTTCAAGAGGAGGCTATAATAGGGGAAGAGGTAATCATGGTGGTCCTAACAGAGGAAGAGGAGGTAGGATTAGTTCCTATTTTGCAACCATGAAATGTTATTATTGTGGAAAATTAGGCCATCCAACCTATAGATGTCCAGACAAGCCTTCTGCAGAAAATAGTGATAAGAGGATAGCATATGCACATGAGGACACTTCAAGTGTCAAAACCCCTGAAGTAGACGATCTATACTTAGAGATGGGTGAGAACCAAATGTTCAAAAGGGTCCTAATAAGGAAACCAATCAAGGATTAGCCCAAACATAGGAGGGCATTTTTTAGAATCAGATGTAAAATCCTTGGCAAGGTATGTAAGGTGATTATGGACTCTGAATCTACTTATAATATTATTTCAGAGGAGGCAGTAGTAAAGCTTAAGCTAACCAAGATACCCCATGTGAATCCCTATAAGGTGACCTGGCTCAACAAAGGCCAAAGTGTGTTGGTCAATGAGAAAACATGGGTAGAGTTCTCAATAGCGGGGTATAAAGACAGATTGCTTTGTGACATCCTACCAATGGATGCTTGTCATTTTCTTCTTGGGAGGCCTTGGAAATTTGATAATGGGGTAGTCTATGATGGGAAGGAAAATTCCTCATATTCAAGAAAGGAGGAAAGACTTTCAAAATTTAGTCTTTATTAGAGGATGAAGAGCCACAAAACAAAACTCCTAATATCATGTTATGCAATGGTAAGGAGTTTGTGAAAGACATCAAAGGGGATGAAAGTGAAGGGTATGCCATTTTACTAAGACCCAAGGAGGTAGAAGAATCAGTAAAGGAACCATTACTAGTGGAGGTGCAAGAATTGCTTGAGAAGTACAAAGACATAGTGAGTGATGGCACTCATGCAACCCTACCACCTAAGAGGGTTATAAGCCATCAAATAGACTTTATTCTAGGGGAATCATTTCCCAATAAATTAGCATACAAGTTGACTGCAGATCAGAACTTGGAGGTAGCAAGAGAAGTACAAGAGCTCTTGGATCAAGGCTTGATCAAGAAGAGCAGTATCCCTTGTGCAGTCCTGGTTGTTTTAGCATCCAAGAAGGGGGGAAATGGAGATTATGCATAGACTCAAGGGCTATAAATAGGATCACAATAAGGTACAGATTCCCAATCCCAGGAATAGAGGATCTTATGGATTTCCTTGGTGGGGCAATGTACTTTACAAAGCTGGATTTGAAGAGTGGTTATCACCAAATCAGGGTGAAAGAAGGTGATGAATGGAAAATGGCATTCAAGACCACATATGGGTTATATGAATGGATTTTTATGCCATTTGGCCTCTCCAATGCTCTGAGCACATTCATGAGGCTCATGAATGAGGTGCCCAAGGACTTCACAGGAAGTTTTGTGGTGGTATATCTTGATGATATACTGATATTTAGTAAGACAAGAGAGGACCATATAAGACATGTAGAGGTAGTATTTAAAAGGTTACATGAAGAGAATTTGGCCATTAACCTTGAGAAGTGTGACTTCTTTAAACAAGAACTAGTTTACTTGGGCTTTGTAGTGTCCAAGGGGTCTTTGAAGATGGACAAAGACAAAGTTGTTGCTATCTTGAACTGGCCTCCACCTACCACAACCACAGAGGTAAGGAGTTTCCATGGCCTTTCCCAATTTTATAGAAATTTTATTAGGAATTTTAGTGGGATATGTGCACCTTTGATGGATACCATAAAGGGTGGGGTTAAAACTAAGTTCAGATGGACAGTAGAAGCAGGGAAAGCATTTGAGTTGTTGAAGCAACAAGTGGCTACTCAACCAATCCTACAATTACCAAGCTTTGAGAATTTGTTTACTATTGAGTGTGATGCTAGTGGATTAGCAATAGGAGGGGTATTGATTCAAGAAGGTAGGCCTATTGCCTTCTTTAGTGAGAAATTGAATGAGGTTAAGAAGAAATACTCTTCTTATGATTTGGAACTATTTGCACTAGTTCAATCCTTGAGGAAATGGAGACACTATCTGTTGCCCAAAGAGTTTGTAGTATTCACTAACAACCAGGCTCTTAGTTACATTAACACCCAAGAAATGTTTAGCAATAGACATTTGAAGTGGATGGATTACTTGCAGGCATTTACTTTACTATCAAGCACAAGAAGGGTCAACTCAATAAGGTGGCAGATGCCTTAAGCAGGAGGTTGTTGACAGTGCAAGAAGTTTACTTGAATAGCATTGGAATTGAAAGTTTTAGAGACTTATACAAATCAGATGAGGATTTTGGTGAAGCCTATAAGGTATGTATTGATTTTGAGAATCATTTTAATAGCAAGTTCTCTAATTTTACCTTATAGAATGGATTGGTTTTCAAAGGCAATCAGTTATGTGTACCCAAAGGGTGAATGAGGATGAACCTTATCTAAGAGAAACATAATGGTTCTCTAAGTGGTCATTTTGGTAAGGACAAGACCTTGGAATTGGTCCAAAGGTTCTACCATTGGCCAAAGTTAGTGAAAGATGTCACC
Source organism: Thuja plicata (assembly GCA_018584345.1). NCBI lineage: Eukaryota > Viridiplantae > Streptophyta > Pinopsida > Cupressales > Cupressaceae > Thuja > Thuja plicata. The sequence continues at coordinate 1,872,226 of MU224963.1, read as the reverse complement.
AAGTATGTGGAGCAGTGTGTTGTTTGCATGAAGGAAAAAGGAGGAATGAGTAATGCAGGCTTGTATCAGCCTCTACCAGTCCCTAATAGGCCATGGGAGTGTGTGAGTATGGATTTTATTGTGGGCTTACCCAAGAATAAATAGGGGTATGATAGCATTTGTGTAGTTGTGGATAGATTTAGTAAAATGAGGCATTTCGTCACATGTAAAACTACTAATGATGCTAGCCACATTGCTTATTTTTTTCAAAGAGGTTGTGAGGATCCATGGTCTCCCTTTGAGTATATTCTCTGATAGGGATGTGAAATTTATGAGCCATTTTTGGCAAACTTTGTAGACAAGATTGTGTACTAACCTATATTTTGGCTCAGCTTACCACCCTCAGACCGATTGCCAAACTGAGGTGGTAAATAGGGTGTTGGGTAACCTATTGAGGTTCCTAACTAAGGAGTATGGGAAAATGTGGGATGTGGTCATTCCCCAAGAAGAATATGCTTATAATGATAGCAAGAATAGGATGACAGGAAAGAGCCCATTTGAGGTTGTTTATGGCATACACCGTAGGGGTTTTTGTGAGCTCAGAGATCTTGGTGGAATGGAATATAGAAGTGGCCATGCAGAGGACTTCACCTCCACCATGAAAGAGATACAAGACCAAGTGAAGAAGCAGATACAAGATAGTCAACTTAAGCTGAAAGCCAAAGTTGATGAGAAGAGGAGGGATGTTTAGTTTGAAGTGGGTGACTATGTCATGGTCCACTTGAACAAATCAATGCTACAGAAGGGTGTCCCTACCAAAATTTAGATGAAAAGGGTGGGACCTTGCAAGATCTTGGCAAAATATGAAGCTAATGCATATAAGGTGGACTTACCATCAGACTTGAGTATATATACAGTTTTTAATATTCAATATTTGATACAGTTTAGAGGGTAGATGGGTGAGGTCACTCCAAACAGTCAGGGGGTTAGTGTTGATGTGGAAGTTGTTGTCTTACCTCCAAAGTTTCAGATGGTGGCTGACAAATTTCTGGACTCCCGGGTTAAGAAAACTACTAAACACAAAGTCTACATGGAGCATTTGATTCAATGGAAGGATAGACCAGAGTCAAAGGCTTCATGGATTACATAGGCTAACTTTAAGAAGGTGGGAATCTTAGAGGATCTTCTGTCTATAGGAGTGACATAAATTTTCCTTTTTAGGGAGTATGGTGCAGGAGCACCTAGGTAGACCAGTTGTTATAATGTAACCTAGGGTTTTTCTCCTTCTTTGTTTTGGCTTGTAGTGGTTGTATCCAAACCACTGGCTGAATAAATGGACCAAGTGTCCTAGTGTGTGGAGTGTCTGTAGGAGGATGTGTCTTTTTAGGTCCTTAGTGACCTTTAGGTCCATTTAGGTCCAATTAGGTGTTTTTGGAATTTTGTGGATAAATGAGCCAAGAAAGGGAATAGAGGTCCTATTTGATGTTATTTCATCACATTTTGTGGATTGTACAAGTTTGGGCATAGTTTGACCAAGTTTGGAGACCAAACTCAAAAGTTGCAAAAAGTTGTCAATGTTGTCATTGACAACTTTTATGAAAAGATTGCATCTTCGATGAAATTAGTTAGATAACTATCTAAAACTGATGAATTAGTGTTTGGTCTCAACTATATATGACCATCCTCGAGATGTGTGAAGGGTTGGCAAGTTTGAGAATTTTTGTGTACGAACTATATTTGTGAATAATAGTGACTGTTAAGGTGTTTTGAGGTGATCTTTTACTTTAATGGATTGAATCCAATTTTGTGATGGTTTTTTAATGTAATATAAGTTCTTAGAAGAATTTTTGTGTTGGTATTTTTTTTTTCAATATTTTTAAGTGCTTGTATAAAATCTTTTGGTTTTAGTCCAGTCATTGGTTTGTATTGGGCAACTTTTGCAAGTGGGGTCTTAACTCCATCTTCCACCGTGGCATTTTCCTGGGCTCTTGGATTATGGTGGTGGAATCCATGTAAAAAATTTATAGTGAAGGAGGGGCCCAGGAAAGCAAGGCAACCATTTTTGGGATGATTCCCTAGGCGAGCCAGTGATGCATGGCTAGGGGTCATCAGCAATTGCAGAGTTTAATTGGTGGGTTGAAAGCATTCATAGCTTCAACCAAATCTTGCAGAGGAGTAGGGTGGTGAGTTGTGAGTTCCCCAAAGCTACTGGAAGGAATTGGTGATGTTTCTTAGATAGCAAGAAAGAAGTTTCATTCAGACTGGTTTTAAAACCCTCAAAACCCTGATTTTTAGCCTTGTTTATAGACAGAGTTGTACGGACAGCTTGAGAACCCTAGAACTAGAAAATCTCTAGTGTCTATGTAAAGGTTTTTTGGATCCTAAACCTATTTGGGCACTTTTTAAGACATTTTTCAAGTTAATGCAGAAAAGGTGACTAAATAGAGCTAATTGCTTGCAGCCCTATTTTGGGAGCAATTGTGTAAGTTCTTGGAACTTGATTGGAGTTTTGATGCAAGGTGTGGTTGTAGGTGTTGGAAAGGGTCCTATTGACACCTTGGATACCCTAATCCTCTTTGTGGATTTATCATTGATCATTTTGAATCAATTGGGGCCTTTTAGGCCAAGGATGCAAAAAAGACCATTTGGGGTCTAGGAGTAAAGTTTTGAAGTGTTTTGTTCTACAAAATGGTGTCCACTAGTTGAAGGAGTTAGGATCTTATGATAAGATACCTAATTAGCCTAGGGTTAGTGCAAGAACCCTAGTAGGTCATAGAGTGACCTAGGAGAACCTAGAAGAGGTCTCAGAGAAGCAAGACTAGTGCTACATCACAATGACTCATGAAGAGATCTGCCTTCTATAATTTGGCTATTTTGGAGTTGATAGTTTCTATGAAGGCAGATTCAATTTTGTTTATAATTTTTTTATGGTTCAATTTCACTTCCTTAAAGATTCTCCTATTTCTCTCCTTCCAAATTTCCCAAATGAGAATTGAGGGGGGCACAATCCATAAATTTGCATTATAAATACTTCCTTTTTTAATAGAAGGTCATCCTAGAAGCATAGCCAAGAGGGAATTAGGGAAGGAAAAAAGCCATCCTAAATTATTAGAGAGCCATTTCCAGCAGTGGCTAGTAAAGGGGTAGTTAAGGAATAAGTGGTTTATATCTTCTTCCTATTTTTCACAATGATAGCATCTACTAGGTCCTAAGAACCCCATTTTTTTTAATCTATCTTCTGTGAGGAGTCTATAGCTGAGGGCGAGCCAAGAGAAAAGGCCATCTTTAGGGAGATATTTTTTATTCCAACAGAGATTTATAGGAATGTCAGTTTTAGGTATTTTTTATTGTTTGTTGATGAGGTTGTATCCCTCTCTTGTGATATATTCTCCATTTTTTGAACCATCCCAAACCAACCTATCCTTATCATTATTGAGAATAAATTTCCTCTTTTTGAGAATATATGTAAGTGGCTTGTCCTCTTTAGGTGAAATACATGTCTCCTTAAATGATTTCCATGTCCATTCTTCCCCACTGAAGGAGATGTAGTTTCTGAAGTGGGAACCAATCCTTGCTTCTAAGTGTTTTTTAAGATCTAGATTTTTTAATTCTTTTTCCAGAATGTCATATCCTCCCCAGGAGTCTGGCCAAAAAAGGGCTTCATCACCAATACCAAGGTTCCAAGTTATCTTATTCATAATGATGTGTCAGCAATCCAACATAAATTTCTAGATCTTAGAGCCCTTAGGGGGTTTACTTTCTCTAAAAATATTAATGGGGGAGTGGTCAGATAAATACTTTGAGGTCAAAATCTTAGCACATTTAGAACTTGAGTTCCTATACATTCTCCAAATAAGCTTGGAACCCAATGCTTTACCTTGGTAAACAATGTTTTTAAGCCAGCACCACCCTCATCCTTAGGGCAGAAAACTTTTTCCCAAGAGATCAAGGGTATTTTGTTCTTCTCCCTACTACCTTGCCAGAAAAAAGTCCTTAAATGCTTGTTCAATTCATTTTTTTTATTTATGGGGAGATGAATGCAGGAGATTTGGTAAGTAGGCATAGCTTCTAGCACAAATCATACCATGGTGGCTCTCCCATTAGAGGAGAGCCATTTTCCTTTCCATGTAATAATTTTGTTCTTAATTTTGTCTATTGTGGGGCTCCATAATGCTATAGATTTATTGTCTTTCTCTAAGGGAAGGCCCAAGTATTTATAGGGGATTGCACCTTTTTTTAAATTTAGTAAACGACATATGTTAGCTTCCATTGAGATGTCTATGTTAAAGAAAAAAACTTTTGATTTATTCTGGTTGATTTCTTGACCAGAGGCCAAGGATTAAGTCTCCAGGATTCCCACAAAGGATCTTGCTTTAGTTCTGTTATTTTCACCATACAACATCGTATCATTTACAAATTTCTAGTGGGTAGTAGGTTCTAGGTCCTTTGTTATAGCTATACCCTTTAGATAACTAGACTCTCTGTTCTTAGAAATAGTACACCCTAAGGCTTCAACCATGATAATGAATAAAAAAGGGGATATTGGGTCACCCTGCCTCAAACCTCTGGAAATGCTAAAAAAGGCTTCTGGAGTCCCATTTATTTGGATCGAGATCATTGGTGTGGAGATGCATTCAAAAATTAAGTTGATCCAACTCTTAGCAAACCCAAAAGCCTCTAGGCATTTACAAAGAAATCTCCAATCTACCTTATCATAAGCCTTTTGAATATCTAGCTTGATAAGCATACTAGGATTTTTTCACGTTTGGACAAAATGTATGGCTTCATTGGAAATGATAACTCCATCAAAGATGGATCTACCCAGGACAAAGCCAGCATGTTCCTCACAGATGATCAGAGGAAGGATTTTTTGGAGTCTTAGGATAAGAGTCTTAGTTAGTAATTTGTATAACATATTGCAGAGAGAAATTGGTCTAAAGTCACTGGGGCTCTTAGGTTTTTCTTTTTTGGGGATGAGAACTATGAAGGTGTTATTGAATTCTCTTAGTATTTGGACCGAGTTTCTAACCCCTTCAAGAGCCTCCATGCTCTCTCTCCCAATGAAGTTCCATCATTTCTGAAAGAAAATGGCTGAGAACCCATCAGGGTCAGGGGATTTATCTGGATTCATTTGCAAAAGTGCTACTTTGACCTCTTCTATCATGAATTTTTCAGTCATCATTTTGTTATGTTGTTTAGTTATGACTCTAGGGATATTCTTTAGTAATTCTGTTTATTTATTTACATTTGAGCTCTCAAAGTTGTTGAGGATATTGTTAAAGTGTTGGACTGTTTCACACGTAATATTTTTGGGATCATTGCTCTTATGTCCCAATGCATCATTAATACTTGAGATTCTATTTATGCATCTTCTTTGTTTGGTTCTGTTTTAAAAAAAAATTGTGTTTCTATCACCAGCAGCTAGCCAAGATTCATGTGATTTCTGTCTCCAAAAAATTTCTTCTTTGGCTAGTATATCCTCATAATAAAAAAGGAGTGTTTTTTATTTTAGGTAGAGCTCCTCATCCATACCTGACTGAATAACCTGAGATTTTATCTTCTTTAGTTCTTCTTCAAGATGTAGTTTTGATTCAAAGATGTTGCCAAATTTTTCAGAGTTCCATTCAAGCAGTTTACATTTAATGATTTTCTATTTGTTTACTACAATGTATAGCTTCGAGCCTTTCATATTAGGTTTAGTCCACCATTTCTCTATTAGATTCAAGATGTTAGGATCATGTAGCCATGCTTGTTCAAATTTAAAGGGACATTTCTTTGGTTTTGATTCCATGAGGATACTAAGTTGTACTGGGAAGTGATCAGAGCTAGATATAGGAAGTATTTTAGCTGAAAAGGTATGATTGGAGTTAGATAGGCTACCTTTAAGAAAGAATCTGTCTAGTTTTTTTGCAATATTGCAGAAACCTTGCCTCCTATTGTTCCAGGTAAATGAATTCTCCTCGGTGGGAATTTCAAGGAGAGACAACCTTTCTTTCCAACTAATAAAGTCATAGGTTTCCCTTGGTAGTATGCTACTGCCACCTTTCTTATCAGTGGTTTTGGTGATTACATTGAAGTCTCCTCCAATGAAACATAGTTCATTCAGAAGAAGATTAATTAAAGCCTCAATTTCATTCCATACTATTATTTTATCTCTATTTTGGGTAGGACCATATACATTTATATTGTTAAATGTTATATTATTTTTAAAAATCTTAACTCTTGCGCACATCCAAGAATTTCTTTTCTCTAAAATGATAATTGAGAGGCCACGAGGATCCCAAATAATTTCTAAACCACCTGAGGCCCCCATTGTAAGGGAATCCTCCAGATCCTAAATCCTAACCTTTTTTTAAAATTTGTCATATCTATCTTATCCATTTTTGTTTCCTGAATTAAAATTATATCATATTGAGAGATTTTAATGCAGCAAAGAATAATTTTCTGCTTGTTAGGGGCATTCATGCCCCTAACATTCCAGGTAAGAATGTTCTTGGCTACATGGGAAGACACTTCCCCTTCCCTGCATTCAGAAGTGAGGTAATTTTAATTTTTCCTATTGCTTCTCTAGCCAGATTTCTGAGCTCTGAGTTTGGTTTTCTGCCCCTCTTCTTAGAATTTTTTGCACAATCAGGGGAACATCAACTATCTTTGTTAACAACAATGCCAAGAGATTCCGGATCAGTGATTTCCCAATTTTCTAGATTAACTAACCATTCTTCCAATACATCTTCCTTAGGTCTCACAGATATTATCCCTTCAATGAGGAGCCTTCTCTGAAGGTCAAGTTCCTCTTGTCATAGATCTCATCCAATAAATGATCCATCAGTTCATCAGTTAAGGATTCCCCCATGTAATTAGCTATGGTTTCAACATCTTCACAATTTTTTTGCTTATTGGTGGTGTCATTACCTTGGAATACATTGCCAGAGATTTGGTCCTTCGAGATCAGATTTGATTAGTTTTCCAAAACCTTAATTTCTATAAAGATAGAACAGTTCAGTTGAGAGATCAATTTAGAGTCAAAGGGGTCTATTTTAATAGGAATTTCTATAATAGGGGCCTAAAATGTTGTTTCAGGATGATAAGAACTCTTTAACATGGTAGGGGGAATAAGAGGGCAAGTAGAGAGAGAGAGAGAGTTATAGAGCCTCAGGTGATGCAACACAAGGAGGAGTAAGCACATTTGGTGAAGATGGTTGATCATCAAGATCTAGAGGGGTTATGCATATTTTGGAAGCTGGAAGGTTGGTGGCAGGGGTAAAATTGAGGGAGGAAGCATTCTGGTATGAATAAGTTTTATTTGGTGATATGGATGGGGAAACCAAGAAACCTCCTCTATCATCAGTGAAAGTGATATTAAGCTTATAGGGTTTGATAGGGTTTGATATACACACATTTTTAGGCAGAGTAGCTGGATCACTAGTAAGCACATCTAGTTCATCTATGTCTAGGTTAGCATGATAAATTATTGAATTGATTCTATGGGTGGAGGTCTTACCTTTAATGATTACAAGTTTAAGATATTTTGTATTCAGATTCATTCTAACAATATTTGCCTTTTCAGAATAAAAAAATTTCGTATCAAAAAACCCTACAAATTTACCATTTAGATTCCCATTTTTCCTAAGAAGTTCATCATTTAGGAATTCAACTAGCATGTTTTTAAGCAGAATGATTCTTTCGGCTAAAAAATCTATTAAATTAAGAGGATTAAAAAAAGGAACCCAATCTAGCACTATAAAATTGATATTTTTGTAACTAGGGCAACCTTCTCGAAGCGGTTTTGCTTTAAGTTCTTTATTGCCACATATCAAGCAAATGAAATTATCAGGAAGGATAACAATACTTACCTTATTTTTCATCTTTCGTTCAAGCCAGAATGCAATATTTTCAATGAAAGAATTGAATCCATTCCATCTACAGAACACACCATAAGATGTACAAGTCTCTTGAATTTTTTTCATTAAGCCATCAGAGATCTCCAAGGAAACCACATCCTCAGCAGGGCCTCTGTTGATGTATGACACACTTCTTCGGTGAGGGGGGGTGTAGTTTGCATTGGTGGGAAATGTCGTAGGTGGAGAGCCGTGAGAGAGATGAATGGGATTACTTGTCTGCGATGGGGTTTTAAAAAATTTTCTTCGATGTGGTGGGGAATAAGGCGTTCGAGGAGGGGAAACAATTTTTGAGAGTTTAGAATATTGTATGGGTTGAATGGAGGGACTAGCATGCCAGACCCCATAGGGTTTCTACAATTCTACATTAGTACGCTTATAGGGACAAGAATATTTTAGATTATTCATATTTTGTTGTAAATCTAGAGGGCATAGGCATGAGAATTTATTATTAATGGGTAATGAGAAGGCTAGATTTTGAGGGTGAGGGTTTGAAGAAGATTTTTTATGCTGATGAGCCCATTTGGCATTTTGAAATTGAGCAGGAATCCATGGATCTACCAAACCCGAAAGGTGTCTTTCCTGTTGGAGAACCCTAGGAGGAGCCCTAGGGGAAAAGAACACAAAGTCTTCCTTGAGCTTGCATGAGTGAGGCAGAAGGTAATTATGACCTGAATAAATCAGGGCCGAAGAGGAGTGATAGCCTTTCTAAGCATATTTTGTCTTTGAGAAGAATCAAATTTGAGAGTCCAGAAAATCAATTGAGCAAAAGAAAAAGTTCAAGCGCGAGAGCAGAGTCATTGTATTGAATCTTCTTCTCTTCTTGTTCTTCCAATTTCTTCTCGGCATCAACATTATGTTTGTTAATAGCCTCTGTAAGAAGTACAAGTTGATCAATGATGTGGGTTGTTTCATTGATGGCTAAGTTGGGAACAACTTGCTATAGGATCTCCTTGGTGGCTTCTAATACTTGTGCATTCTTGTGTTCTTGCCTTAACTTGTCTCATGCTTCTTTCCCAGTGCATAATTTAGCATATTTCTTCAATGTTTCTAGGTCAAGTGTTCTTGGATCCCATGATGGAATCTCTATGATTTCATCTAAGGTAACTACGTCTTTGCTTCCTTTCTTCTTCTTCTTTTTATTTCCTTGAACACTTGATGAAGGAGATAAAGTTAATGCCAATTAAGCCTTTTGCTTGATTTCAGGCTTTGCTTGCTCGGTGTGCTTGGTGTGACAACTTGGTGAGGTGCCTCAGTAATGGACTTTGTATCTGTAGTAGAAGTATCTACTATAATATCTATGTTATCTGTATTACCTTCACCTTTTCCTTCTGCACTAGTGGTATCTTTTTGTGCATCAGTTGGGGTTGTTCCACCACTTTTCTTGATCTAAGTACCTTGTTGATCACCCTTGTCTTCATGTGTATCTGTAACCTGCTCGAGTGTTTCCTTATGCGCTTCACTCTCTATTTAAATAGCTTGTACTAAAATAGGTAGTTGGATTGGTACATTAGCTCAGGCAACCTTTGTTGTGTCTTATTCATCTAGGGTCTTGGTTGCTCTGATTATTTCATCTTCCTTAGCTTTATCATCAAGATCACCTTCAGTGATATCATTTACTGTGATCTCTGGGTGAATCATATTAAATTAAATAGTTGAGGAATCCCATATAATCCATTATTGACATCTACATCATCAACTTCTATGGGTTTTGTGCTCGGTCGATCTTCCTCGGTGTCAACATTGGATGCAATGTCTATTTCTTCCTCTGTATCTATGATTTCCTTTGGTGGATTCGGTATTTTATTCCCTATCTGTGTGCTCGCAATATCTACTTCCTTCATATTTCCTTGTAGAATATTCAATGCTCGTATCTTCCTAGGAAATTTTTTGGCATACTGCTTCATTATATCATTAATCTATTCAACTATGTAATCAAATTTAATAAGAGTGAGAGTTTCTTCTCTTATCTATTTCTCAATTTATAGTGCATAGGACCATCTTGATGATATCTTGTCATATAACTTAGATAGAATATAAGAATGGAATTCAATTGGAACTTGTTTAAAGTTGATCATCATACCTATAATTGCTTCTTTGATTTTATCCTTGTTCTCGGTAGTCAGATCAGAGGAGGCATGTATTTTCAGATGTCCTAGTTGCTTGGCTGTTATGGTTGCTTCTGCAATTTCATCGATAGTCTGAGGTATCTTGTTATGTACAACCTTGAATTATTCTAGATTTTCATCAAAATCATCATTGTTCCTTACATATCTCTTCCTTTACCTTGGTGTAGGATTCTCAGTAGTACCCTTATGTGTTCTTGTTTGGTAACTCAGCTTTAGTGAGGGTCTTGTAATTTTTTCTACACCTTTCTTCAAAGGTGATGAATACTCTGTTACTGATTGTGATATGGTTTGTGATGAAGACTCAATCTTTATGATTTTTCCCCTTTTAGCCATAGGTGGCTTGTCCTGTGCTTCATCTGATTCGGTGGAATCAACATCATGTTTGGGTTCATCATCTTGACCGATTGAAGTCTGCTCCTCAGTTTCATCAACAGATTTATCCAATTCTTTGTCTATCATAGAAAATTTTCTCTTTAATATCTTCACAATCTTTGTCTATTTCCTACTCATCTTTTGAACTTGTAGACCAATAGTGATTCGGGTCTGGGATTCATCAAATGTGCCAAATCTCATGGTAGATTTATCAATGGGCTCATTCAATAATTTTTCTATTGCTTCAGAAGTAATATCAATATCTAACTCATAATCTAACAGAGGTAGACGTGTTGTCCTCAGTTGACTTGCCTTGATTAGAGTAAAATCGATGTCTACTACAAAACATATTTCATCTTTGTATTTATCTACCAATTGTAGTGGAATTCAAGTCCTCTTTTCCATTCTTTCATTGAATTTAGAAAAATATTCATTCATGACTAGCTCAAAATTTGTTCCTAACTTTGTAATCATATCATTGATTTGCATAGTGACTAGTCGGTCTGACTTCCATTTTAATTTACCAATGAATGGAAAGAAATTCTTTAGGTAGAAAAATGTGCATAGTAGTAGGGACCCAAACTTACATGTTTTGATTTTGTTGATCTGATGGTCTTCATTTTTTCTTCAAATTGCCTTTGTAACAGCTCGGCAAGGTCAAGTTGGAGTCCTTTCTTGACAATCTTGTAAGCTATGTCAACTGTTCCGCAAGAAACATTTTCCATTCTACTAGATTGAAATATTTTGTAACCAATGACATATGCTTTGAATCTGAGTTTAGGATCACCAATGCAATTGATCTTTAGAACTCTACCGTCTCATTCCACTCCTGTTAATTTCTCTATTTATGTTTCAGTGGATGCCTAAGTGCTTTTGATTTGTCAAATATGGGATACCCTGTCATGACGTGAAAAGCATCCTTGGTTATTTTATTGGGCTCATTGAGCCATATTTTTCCATCATGTACACGGCTCAGAACAATGTGGATCCACTTAGTTTTGAATACCTTTAGGAAATTTAGGGCAATTGGTAACCCTTTAACCTCTAAATGTTTTTGATATTCCTTTAACTTCCCATCTATGCATAGTGATTGATAAGTGGAAATAAGTTCAAAGTCTCTGATTTCACCTATTTTTTAGTGAATGTATGCACGCATGTCTTGGACTAACAAACCCTAGGTAGGATAGATGAAAATGCACCTTTGTCGTCTGGTTGAGCTGCAGCCTGTAGATGTATCTTATAGTTGGGCTTAGTGCAAGTGGATTTCTTTACCAAAACAATATTCTTATCCTTATCCATCTTTTCTTTCATGGTTCAAGATGTAGATGTCATGATTTATGGTTTAGGGCTTACACAAATGGTGTTAGAATAGCTCGGGAATAACATAATGTGTACTGAATAACCTCTTTGTGCTCAGAATGCGCTTAAATCTCTATAGAATGCTCAAAAATGCTCTGCTGAAAATTTTCTCTCTTCCACATTTGATTTATGATCCTTACAATTTCATCAATTATATTACCATTTCCATAAGTATTTATTCAGTCTGCACAATCTCTACTTGAGTGACCGACTTTGTGACAGTGAGAACATGTTATACCATAGTTTGACCGATTTCTAGACTTGGTTCACCATTGTCTTATACAATTTTATGCTATATGTCCATATCTACCACATGTCTTACAACAACTCCAAGTGTTATTGTTCAGGATTAGAATTGTCACCCTAAATTGGAAACTTCCTCTAGCTGTGGGTGGACTATGGATGAGGAAGAATCTCTGGATTCTAGGCCGGTTCCTATCTGATATGGAATATCACCTCCTGATTAAAAATTTAACTGAGAAAAGGGATGAGAGATTTAAAATTTAACTTGCATAAAAAACTAGAAAAAGGTGATACACCAAGGAGATTCAGATTCTTTTGAAGCTTCAAACTGACATTCACTTATCATACCCTGATGGATCTCTGCACTATCATTCACTGCTCAATACATAGGTTAATTGGAAGGTGACAACTAGGGTTTGACCACAAGCAATACTTTTACCATTAACAACATGCATATTCTACAAAAGGCTTATATTCTGTAATATAGAATATGAATCAATGCAATTCACTAAAATATATTCCAAAGGTATTACTCTTATATGCAGAAAATTGAAAAGGAACTTTGGACAATGATCACAATAAGAAGTATGTAAAAAAGTGGGGCCACTATATTCTTCTCAAAATCTGTATATAAGTTACATGTGTGAAATCTCGAGCAATGGCAAGGAATGATGAAATCCTCTTGCACACAACCAAAAATAACAAGCATGGACTTAACTGGAATACAAAGAAAAATGAATCAACAGCAATAGGAATCAGAAATTCACTAAAGCTGCCTTCTCCACCAATTTGACCCCCCTGGCAACATGCAGATTCTCTCTCTAAATAGCCAACATGGCTTATTTCAAAATAGTCTTCCCTCCAAAACCATCTTACCATAAGCAAGACACTAAACTCATGATCAACTCCCCCAAATATAGCCTTAATAATAGCACCCCTAAGGTCTATCAACATGATACATCCCATTGCTAAATTCACCAACCTAATTTGAATACATGATATTCAAAATCTAAAACCCCACTTAACCTACAACTCGAGAGGGACATAACCCTAACCACTACTCGACATCATAACCACACATAAACTCTGTCGACACCACACCCGAGCATTGGAGGTAACTCCAGTTTGTTTGAGTTTGATGTCGATATGACCATCTTCAAGGAAAAGACAGTTGTAGTATGTTGTGGCACTTAAAAGTACCAATGTAGCTTTGTAGAAGGGATGTTGATGCACTGGCACTAACATAGCATTTACTTCATTTGTGAGCGGACTTCAGTTTTGAGTAAAACACATTGCATTTGTTCATCGACTCACTTTGCATCTTAGGGTTTTATGTTGTAGTGCCACCATGTTGGTTTCAAAACCATGATCATCTACAATGAAATCTGCCATGTTCTGTGGGAAAGAACTTATGTTTTGAGCTCTTAATAGGAAGGAAAAGATGTAGTTTTGTTTGCCATAACACATGGCATCTTTTGCTCTAAATCTCACTTCAAAGGCCACGGATTTTGATCTGTTGTTTGCTTGAACACGGGCCCCAACTGTAAGTTTTCTTACATGTGATTTGATGTTGGGATATTTTGGTGATATTATGCCATAACACATTGCACTAAATAATGATTTGCAACTTAGTTGTTTTAACTCCATCGCGGGTTTTGAACTTGCAGTGTATAATGAAGACTCGGGGAGTTCTTCTCTGTTTGACCACCATTTGTAGATTTGGGATGCAACACCACTACAATCTTGGAATGGTCTTAAGCTGTGGTTGAGGTGTTGAGCCCATGAACTTTAGTTATAAACTGGGGATGTCTCAGCCACAGCTTCAGGACTCATCCCCAGTTTTTTGTGTGACATGGAAATACACCACTGCAAGCTGGAGTGACCTCAAACTGTGGTTGAGTTATTGAGTAAACATGAACCTTGGCCTTTACTGCTTAGTCATCTCAGCCATAGCTTTAGACTTATCCCTAGTCTGTAGCATGACAATAAAACACCACCACTATTGTCTTTCCTTTAGACCCGCAGGCAACAGACCAATCTATGAATGTTTTACTTCGACCAACATGTGGGTTTTCTGGAAACTGTGACTCTCTTCAGCATTTTAAAAAAAATGTAGCTTATGACTAAAAGATGGAGTGTATACATTTAGTTTTAGCTTTATGACATCTTTCAGTCATAAGCTTCACATTCTTTTGTGCGAGTTGCTACAGACATAAATGGGAACATGAAGACATACCCCACTCTGCACATACAGATAATTTGCCTCCATCTGTTGTTTATTTCTCTGCCTATTGCATCAATATGATCTTCATTATGTTTAATGCATGTTGGTGCACTTTGTTTGATGTCGATTGTGTAGCTTTAAATCTTTATACAACTTTTGAACTATCATTTGTTTGCTATCGAGCCCATGAACCTCGGCTCTGCTCAATGTTGAACTTCACTGTCATTCTCACATGCTTTTACTTGCATCACTTTAGAATAACCACACAGCTTTGCACTTGGAGTTGTCGATTTGATGCTTATTTCCATTTTGAAGTGAACCATGAGATTTGTACTATTTGAATGTTTTAATAAAAACATCATTACTGCTGTCCTCAAATACAAACATGTAGTAAGCACAACATATGCTTCTGTTGGATGACACTCCACTATCTGAAAAAGAAACACACATAAAATTTAAACTATAATATATGTTTAAAAAACACATTAGCTTACAGTTTTGCAGATAGTATCGAGCATCTTTTAATAATAATATACACACAGATATATTGAATATACTATTGTCTTTCATGTAAGAATATACTTTTTTCTTTTTGAAATATACCTAGGAAAGAACAAACCCATGGGGTTCGAGCACGGGCTCGTGACTCCCATGGATTTTACTTCAAAATAGTAAACCCATTCTACATATACAATTCTTATCAATATTACATGCCCTGTTCTATTATCAAGAATGTTCATCATTTCAAAACATCTATATGAGATGTAAACTTTGCAAAAAAGAGAACTGTCTCAACAGTTGGTTTAAAACACATTATACATTGCAATATTTCAGCATGATCAAGCATAGT
>MU224963.1:1798702-1827800 GCA_018584345.1 Thuja plicata | reverse complement strand
TGATTAATTTGAGGAAGTGTGGGGAGAAGCCGCACCTGCACTTGTGATGGATCGGGAAGAAGAAATATTCCTATGAGCTTTAACAAGTTAAAAGTCCAAACCTCAGTTTAATCCTCCTGAGTATAGTGGAAAGTTGGTTTTGGATGAACTCATAGACTAGATAACCGAAATGGAGAAATAATTTGAGTATTAAAATATAGCAGAGGAGAAAAAGGTGAATATTGCAAGTGTAAAGTTGAAAGGTCATGCATCCTTGTGGTGGGAGCATCTGCAATTGGATCAAAAGAATAAGGGAAAAGATAAGATCAAGGTATGGGATAATGATGCAAGAGCACCCTGGGTGTAAGGGCAATCTTGCATCACCCAAAAATATATATTTTTCTATTCAATAAGGGCTATTTTGTACAAAGCTGCTATTTTTTGAAACTTACTATTTTTAGTAATTTGGTCATTTGAACTCATAATGTTCTAATTTTCCAGGTGAAGGTTCATCTTAGTCATATAAGAATGCCAGTTGAATTTCATTGCCAGATCATTTGTATTGGCGAAGTTATTAAGGATTTATTGTTGAGATTTTAGGTTGCAAAACCTTTGAGCTCAATTTTCAGGACCTTAGAGGCTCCGGATCGAAGTCAAACCCCTAGTTGACTAGTGCTTTGCTAGTTAGACACTGTAGATCGCGATCTCCCCTTTCCGAAAAGTGGTTATAATAGCCAAACGGAGCTACGGTTCAAAAGTTATGGCTTCCGGAAGTTGGCTACCTAATCTCATATTTTGTAAATATTTAAAGCTGACCTTTTTGTAATAAAAGTGAAAAATAATTAAATGCTAAGGGTAGTCGGCCTTAATGGCTAGATTTCTGGAACCTTCTCGAGCGGTGGAAATTGCCTATATAAAGAAGGCCCGTAGTGTTGTCTAGGGCAGTTCTGGGTACATCTGGGTAATAATTCGAGGCTTTGTCCTACAGAATATTGTAAAGGGAATGCCCATGTGGCTTTGCATATTGTAATTTTGAAAGTTTCTAATTTCACATTTGTGGAGATAATAAGAAGCCCATTTTCTATTTTTGCAAATTGTTGCTGCTTCTCTGTTTCTGTTATGTGTTTGTGGCATTAAGGGGAGCACCCTTCATCAGATAAGATGATAAACAAATTGAAAGGAAAGTTTCTACCTTGTGATTACCATATTTACCTAGTTAGGAGAATGCAAAGTTTGAAGCAAGAAGATAGCTTTGTGAAATATTACACTGAGGAATTTTACAAATTATCATATTTGGAAATGCTAAGGATGAAGTGGAAAGAATAGAAAGATACCTAAATGGATTAAGAAGTTCTATACAAGATGAGATCATCTTGGTAAAGATGGAGAGTATTGAAAAGGCTTATCAGTTTTCCCTAAAAGCTAAAGAGAAATTGAACAAAAGACATGAACAAAGACAAAGAGGAAGAGGTGGTAGATTCCCTAGAGGAAGAGGTAGATCTTATGGTGAAAATAGTACATCTAATCAGGACAAAACAAATCAAGACAAACATCAAGACAAAGGCAAGACCGAGTGGAAAGGTGGAATTTCATTCCAAGGAAGAGGCAACTACTCCCGAGGTGGATATAGAAGAAAAGGGTTCCAAGGAACTTATTAAAACTATGGAGAAGAGGGACATAGATCATTTGAGTGTACACATGCAAGCAAGAAGGTCGGTATTAGAAGAAATTATTTGGTGCAAGATGAGTCACCGAATGAACCTAAGAAGGAAGGAAACCTAATGGTCAGAAGGATATTATGGAGTGAGAATAATAAGAAAGATCTAGTAAGGAAGAGTTTATTCAAGACTAGATGTAGATTTTCAGACAAAGTTTGGAAAGTGATTGTTGATAGTGGAAGCTCGAAGAATCTGGCATCTGAGGAAATGGTCACCAAGTTGCAGTTGGAAAGAATGAAGCACCTGAATCCCTATGAGATTTCATGGATCAAGGATGAGCATACAATTATGGTGAGTGAACAATGTTTTGTGAATCTAAAATTTGGAAAGTATTATGATAAGGTCTTGTGTGATATTATGCCTATGGATTCGTGTCATATTTTGTTGGGTATACCTTGGCAATATGATACACATACTATACATGATGGAAGAGTGAATAAGTATACTATTTTTGTTGATGGTAAGAAGAAAATCTTATTACCTTTAGTTGAAGAATCTATTGGTGGGATATGAACATCTGTGAAAGTTTGTTTGATGGAAGGTATCTATTTGTTAAGGATCTAAAGAGAAATGATATTTGTTATGCTTTAATTCCTAACAAACTGAGTGAGAAAATAGAAGATAAAACTATTGAGGAAGATGAAAAATTGCTTACCAACCACAAGGAAATTGTTTCAAATAATGTACCTGATGATTTTCCACCGATGAGAGATATAAGTCATTATATGAATATGATTCCTAGAGCAAGTTTTCCAAATAAGGCACCATGTCGATTGACACCAGCCGAGAATGAAGAAATCATCGACAAGTTAATGATTTTTTGCAGAAAGGTTTGATCAAAGAAAGTTTGAGTACATGTGCAGTACCAGTTGTGTTACCACCTAAGAAGAATGGAGAATGGCGAATGTGTACTGATTCAAGAGATATTAACAAGATCACAGTTAAGTATCGGTTCCCTATACTGAGGATGGATGATATAATGGATTGTGTGAGTGGAGAAAAATATTTTACTAAGATTGATTTGAAGAGTGCATATCATTAGATCAGAATTAGAGAAGGTGATGAATGGAAGACTACTTTCAAGAAAAAAGATGGTTTGTATGAGTGGTTGGCTATGCCTTTTGGTTTAACTAATGCACTGAATACTTTTATGAGGTTAATAAATGAGGTTATAAATAAATTTTTGGATAAATTTGTGATTATATACTTGGATGATATTTTGATATTCAGTAAGACCAAAGATGAGCATTTGATGCATATAAGACAAGTGTTGCAAATAATGAAAGAGGAAAAGTTGTTGATTAATTTGAAAAAAGTGTTCTTTCATGAAAGAAGAACTTGTGTATTTAGGCTTTGTGATTTCAGCTGATGGTTTGAAGATGGATCTTGAGAAGGTTGAAGCTATACTTGAGTGTCCTACACCTGAGAATGATAGTGAGGTAAGATCATTTCATGGATTAGCAGGTTTTTACCAAAAGTTTATGAAGAATCTCAGTTCAATTTGTAATGCTATGACTAAGACAATGAGAGGAGACAAAAGAGAATTCAAGTGAACACATGGAGCTGATAAGAGTTTTTAGAATTTGAAGCATAAGGTTGTTGAATTTCCTATGTTATCCTACCTAATTTCAATAAGTTATTTCAAGTTGGGTGTGATGCAAGTGGCAGTGCAATAGGAGTTGTGTTGACTCAAGAAGGTAACCATGTTGCTTTCTTTAGTGAGAAGCTAAATGATACTAAGAGGAAATATTATGTGTATGATCAATAATTCTATGCTATTGTTCAAGCACTAAAGAAATGGAGACATTATTTGGTACCGAGTGAATTTGTGTTGTATACTGATCATAAAGCTTTACAATATTTGGGTAGTCATAATAAGTTGAATCAAAGACATATGAAATTGGTAGAGTATTTGCAGAGTTTCACATTTGTGATAAAGCAAAAGAGTGGAATTTATAACTTAGTTGTTGATGCATTGAGTAGGAGAAGATCTTTGTTGACTGAAATGAGAATAGAGGTTCTTGGTTTTGATGATATGAAGAATTTGTATGAAAATGACCCTAATTTTTATGGGCCATGGAGAATGTGCAGAAAACCTATTTTAGATTAACCAAGTAAGTATGAAGACTATTTCATTCAAGAAGATATGTTGTTCAAAGGTATTCAGTTATGTATACCGAGATGATTAATGAAAACCAATTTGATAATGGAGAAACATAGTAGTGGGTTGGCTGGACATTTTGGTATTGATAAGACATTGAGTTTTCTCAAGGAAAGGTATTTTGGCCTCAGTTATATAAGGATTTTTATAAATTTGTGAAGAGTTATGGAGTTTTTCAAGTGGCAAAAGGAGCAAGTCAGAATACTAGTTTGTATACGCTGATTTCTATTCCTGAGAAACCTTGGAGTGATATCAGCATGGATTTTGTTCTTGGCTTACCAAGGACAGAAAGAGGTAATGATTCTATTTTTGTTTTTGTGGATAAATTTTATAAAATGACACATTTCATACCATGTAGAAAAACATCAGATGCATTACATACAGTTTATCTTTTCTTCAAAGACATTGCAAGATTGCATGGATTACCGAAGAGTATCATCTCTGACCGAGACAGCAAGTTTGTTGGCTATTTTTTGAAAACACTTTGGAAGAAGCTGGACACTGAGTTGAAGTATAATTCTACATTTCATCTATGGACTGATGGACAAACAGAGGTTGTAAATAGAAGTTTGAGTAACTTTTTGAGATGTTTAGTTGGAGATAAACCAAGTAATTGGGATTTGATGTTAGCACAAGCAAATTTTGCATATAATAATTCAGTGAATAGAAGTACTAGAAAGACACCTTTTTAGATTGTTAATGGCATGCAACCAAGAGGTATATTATATTTGAGGGATATTGCTGGAGAAGAGAAAAGAAGTGATGAAAGAGAAGAATTTGTTGAGTTTATGAAAAAATTGCATGAGGAACTGAAACATAAGTTGGAGAAAAGTAATCATAAATACAAGGATAATGCAGATAGATCAAGAAGACATAAGACTTTTGAGATTGATGATGAAGTAATGGTTCAATAGAAGAAATGTGGATTTCCTGTTGGAACATATGATAAATTGAAGATGAAAAATTTGGTCCTTGTAAGATATTGAGGAAATTTGACAGTGGAAATTATTTTGAAATAGAATTACCTAATGACATGGATATATCACCTATATTCAACATTTTAGATTTGTATGAGTACCATGAACTTGATGAAGAAGTGATAGTGTCGAGTGATTATCCTAAGAAACATATAGAAGTTGAACAGATTTTAGAAGAAATAATTGACAGAAGCACCAGAGGAAAGAATTACATGAGATACTTGGTAAAGTGGAAGAACAGACCGATTGAAGACTCTACATAGATTTCTCAATCTGAGTTAGATTCAGCTCAATTTGTACCGCACTCATGATTCAGAGAATCATTTCTTTTAACTCCAGGTGTCTGATGCAGGAGCATCTTGGGTCTTAGAAATCATGTATCAACCAAAAAAATGTTTCTTTGGGTTTGGTAGCTTGTTGGAGACTGCTCGGTTAAGTGCTCAGTAACTGCTCTTGTTTGGTCAGTTTAAAGTTTGTTGGTTCAACGATCGATCTCAGTTACTTGTTTTGGTTGGATTCATCGGTGGGTCTCAGTGTTTGTTCTTGACTTCTCAGTGGTTTCACTGATTGGTCTATGTTTCTCGGTAGTATTTCTCACCAAGTTGATTTTGGATGTTGGATCTTGTGGCCGATGTGTGAATTTAATTTCATAGCATAATTAATATTGGGGTCTCTCATTGGGATTCATGTGAACCTAAATTTGGGTTTTTGTTTTTGTTGTTTCCTATGTTGGATCTTTAGGATCTTTTGAGGTTGACCTTTTTGGTAGCCTTTTGCACAAAAGTAGTGTTTTGTTCTTAGATTTGGGAGGCAGTTCTAGATAGCAATTAGAAAGAAGATTTGGATCAAGGGTTTGTGACCTTGCATGTTTGAGATTGTTCTATAAATAATTTTGAATGTATTTGGTTGTAAACAGGAAGGCCTTATAGCCCAGCATGTATGAATTTTGATGCATTAATATAAAATCTATATTCCTTCTCTCCCTCTCTATGTTTTAAAGCTTAGGTGTTGTATTTTGCAAGCTGGTTTGGTAGTTGGGAGTGCCATTGGCCCTAGTTGTTGACCCTCCTTGCATCCTAAGAGGACACATAGAAAACACCATTTTCTTTCATGAAAGCACATTTGTACCATTGCATGCTAATGCCTCCTTGCATGGCATTGCATACCAAATGCCTCCTAAAAATATGTGCATGCATGAATGCATAGGCTTCTACAAGAGATAGGTCCCACCTATCATAATCTATCATTGTCAATATGTCATAAGATTTTTCATCATTTTTTACATGACATCATAAATAACCAATCTAAATTCATAGTGGGGAACACAAAGTGAGACACATATTCCAACGAAATTAGATTGCATGTCATCCAAGTCACCTTCGATGTAGGATGTCGACTCACCAAGGTAGGTTTCACAAAGTCACATCATAACATTGACATAAAATTAATACATAGGATAAAATAAATTCAACAATTAAAACAATGTTAGGATTCACAAAGGTTGAGACATTATAATCCCAAGAGTATGGTTTTGAAAAAAGGAATTGGGGAAAAATTAGAATTTTATGACAAGGTGGTAAACCTCATCATGGTATAGTTCAATATGTTTTGTTCAAAATGTTATGTTGTTAAACAACTCAAACAATCACCTTTTGCAAAGGAAAGAAAATCTTTTGAAAAAGCCAGTAGAAATTCAAGGTTGTATTTAAGAAAAAGGCTTCAGTAAGAATTCATTAAAAATGCATATAAATTTTAAAATGATGTATAGAAAATAAAGCTTCAAGAGGAAATAATGTGAATACAAAAAACTTTGTGTTAAATGGATGCAAGCAAGGGATGGGAATTCTTGTTTTATTCATCACTCAGTTGTTACACAAAAACCTATAAATGCTTTCAACGAGATTCAAAGTCATTATGGGTCTAAATTAAGTTTAAATTCAAGATATTCATCAAGAGGTTGTTTCTCACTTTCACTAATTGTTGAAAGCTCCCATCAACTTCTATGTTGATAACAAGAGTGCCATTTTGAATTGTGTAGCTAATATTATCTCTACTTGTTACAATTCCTTTCATAATGGATCTATTTCCATAGATAACTTAGAGCGAGTCATTTTTAAGATTTTATTTTTAAAGATAAAACTCTTGGCCTAGATGGAATTCCTATTGAGTTCTTTCAAGATTGTTGGGATATCTACCTACAAAGAAATCCTTAAAAATCTTAATAACTCTTTTCCCATCTTGATTCCTAAAAAGAATAGGGTCTTGAATTGTTTTATGTTTTGATTAAGTAAAAACAGGTTTTGAAAGGACCCAAAACCTTTTACAAATAAACAACGAAAGATAGAATGTTAAGAGAACAAAGAAACTTTTGTGAAACAACACCTAACACACCAAAGGGAACTAACAATCGTTCCCACAAGAAAGAAACTAAGACCAAACCAACAATTCACAATAAAGGGCAATCAAGAAAATCATTTAAGCATGCCCTTATGTGAGCGTAAACTCATATCAAAAGAAGGCTTAAGAGACTTTAATTTCTTTCCTTTAAATGTTGTCCATCCTTCCTCCACCTTCTTAGTTGCATTTTGCCAAGACAAAGAATTAGCAAAAGAACCCACAACCTGAGAAGCAAAGTTGGCCACACTAGCATCCACAGCTAGGACAGGGACAACATCACCACCATTCCCAAAATCCCCCCTGGAGAATCCTGGGCATCAGAAACCACAGCACCATCAAGTAGGACAGTTGATCCAGAGAGTGCATCAGCAGTCCGGTCAGGAACAACAGTCGTAGCACCCGAAAGGACAGCATCAACTATCTGAACCAAGATAGCATCTGAGACAGCATCAATATAATCAGCAGTAGCGTTATTATCCTAAGAGGGGCAACCAGCCAAACGCCCATCCTTAGAAACTTTTCTAACTGTATAATGGTGGTCAGGAATGCCCACCCACCAAGAAGGCAATTTCTTCAATTTTACCCTATCTGATAAACATTGGGCAACAATATGGCCAGTCTTGTGCCACTTTTTGCATCTGAATAGGATTCCCTCATAATCTAGAGTCTGGATCAGAGAGCCCCTAGGAGAAACCAAAGTCATCTTCTCTGGGAGACCCTTAGAAACATCAACCTCCACTAGGATACGAGCATACGTTGAATTTTTTTATGTTAGACACATAGCTCTTTGCAATACTATTTGTAATATTTTCTTTAAAACTATAGCTAAGAGGTTGATGTGTTTACTTTCTTCCATAATTTCTCTTGAGCTAGGAGATATTTTCAAATTTATCAAATCATTGATGGTATTGTTAATGTCTAGGAAGATATTCATTCTATGCATGTTAATATAAAAGGATCAATGTTTATGAAGCTTGATATTACTAAGGCTTATAATAGAGTTCATTAGAAATTTATTGAAAGATGTCTTATACAACTTTAATTTTGATGACAACTAGATTGAATGGGTGACAGCTTGTTCTACAGGTCTCCTTTTTCTATGTGTATAAATGGTACTTTTGTTATTTTCCATTCTCAATGAGGGTTATAGGGTGTCATATCTCTTTATAATTCTACCACAAGGTGTAGGCAAGCTTTTGAAGCATCTAAAATATTTTGATTCAATCTCCAATGATCATATTGTGCAAGGTTTAGATCCACTTTTTTACAGATCCAATTTGTAGATGACACTTGTTTGATAGGAAGTGCCACTCTTGAGAAAGTTGTGGCTCTTACATAAGCTCTTGATATTTATATTACTACCTTTTTGGATGACTTTCAAATGATCAAAAATGTTAGGTTTCTTGTTTCATATTGACTCTCATCTTCAATAAAAATAATTACTAATTTTCTCAATTTTCATATTACTTGTATGCCTTTCAAGTATTTGGGCATCCCTATTTCTCCTACTTGCCTAAAGAAAGAGGATCAGAATATTATGATGGATTATGTCTAGTGTCATTCGAATAAATGGAAACATGGATTTCTTATTTGGTTGGTGGTATGGTCCTAATAACTATAATTCACTCTTAGTTTATAAATTTATGGATTTTGTAGCTCCAAAAGTTATTTTGCATGCTTTGGATCATAAGATTTGATAGTTTGTTTAGAAAGGAAATTCAAATAAGAAGAAACAATATTTAGTTAATTGGGATAAAATTTACAAACCTAAAGATAGAGGAGGTTTAAGCATGAGATATTCCCTCAATAAAATAACTCTTGCTCATGAATTATATTGGAGATAGTGTATCGAAGAACATTTATTATGGGAAAGATTTTTTTTGCTAAGTACTTCATTTGGATAGTCATTCGCTTCTCCTTAAGATGTTGACCCTCATTAGAGGATCTCAAAAATGGAGAATTTTGAATTTGGATAGTAATTTCATTCAATCTTTGTCCCTTTTGGATTGTGGGGAAGTGTGATCATGTGCTTTTTAAGATGATGCTTGGGACCAACAAAGCCCTCTTTGTGTGGAATTTCCTCACCTCCTTGATTTAAAATATAATGTGTTGAAACTAATTGGAGTTATTTTTTTGGTTTTCAGTATAAATTTATACAACATAGTGTAATTTTTTAAAAATAGAAACCTAAAAGATATTTGGTTGTGTCAACAATTCTCTCATCACATTCCCCAACTAGCTCATTGGTTACAAAACTCTTTTGACCGAGAACTTGGAAGTTTAAAACCATAAGGTTTGAAATTGAGTTTGGCATCCTGAATGTTGGTCTAAGTTGAATGTTTTCATGTGGTTTGTAACTCTTGATAAAAGTATTATTTATGATAATCATTGAAAATGTGGGATCATTGGTCCAAACAAATGAATCATATGCCTTCAAAATGAAAAGTCTACATGACACCTCTTAGGTTTTCCTTTTACCACTTTCCTCTATCAATTGTGGTGTGATTTGGTGAGCATTTCATAGACAATTTCTATCCAAAAAAAATTGGTAATCAGCTATGTCATCCTTTGGAGCTCAAAGCCCTTAATTTGTTGCATGATATTGGTCTCGCTCTAATTTTCTATAATATCTTGTGGGAATGTAATCAACAATTTTTTTATGATTCTTTCAGGTATGTGTGTTAGGTATGGGGTAGAATAATGGCTAATCTAAAAGAGATATGTCATTTTGTTTTGGGATAAAATGCACAGGGCGTGTAATATATTGAAATACAGTAGTCAGAGTACATATTACAATAGTATCAAGACCAAGTAGAACTGATCTCATAAGAAATAAGTGATAGAGATCAAACCATGGTGGGAATACTTCCCCCTAAACCTCAACACACATTGTTATACATCAGCGTCCATACCAAAAACTAAAAACACCATATAAGTGGATGCCATAAGATGATGTAGGAGCATCTTGGGTCTTGGAAATCATGTATCAACCAAAAATATGTTTGTTTGGGTTTGGCAGCTTATTGAAGAATTCTTGGTAACTTCTCTTGTTTGGTCAGTTTAAGGTTTGTTGGTTCACCGATCCAGCTCAGTTACTTGTTATGGCTGGCTTCACTGGCGGGTCTTGGTGGTTGTTCTTGACTGCTCGGTGGTTTCACCGATTGGTCTATGTTGCTCGATAGTCTTTATCATTGAGTTGGTTTTGGATGTTGGATCTTATGGCTGACATGTGTATTTATTTTTTGTAGCATAATTAATATTGGGGTCTCTCATTGGGATTTGTGTGGACCTAAATCTGGTTTGTTGGTGTTTCCTATGTTGGATCTTTAGGATCTTTTAAGGCCGATCTTTTTGGTAGCCTTTTGTATAAAAGTAGTGTTAAGTTCTTAGATTTGGCAGGAAGTTATAGATAGCGGTTAAAAATAAGATTTGGGTCCAGGGTTTGTGACCTCGCATGTATGAGGACTATTTTTTAAAGACTTTTGATTGTATTTGGCCGTAAACAGGAAGGCCTTACAGCCCAGCATGTATAAAGTTTGACGCATTAATATAAAATATGTATTCCTTCTCTCCTTCTCTATGTTTTAAATCTTTCATGTTGTATTATGCAAGTTGGTTTGGTAGCATGGGGTGCCCTTGGCCCTAGTTGATTACCCTCCTTGTGTCAGGGGGTATCATAGTGAAGGTTAGATATGAGGTTCCTTCTTGAAAATCCTAGTTGGTCAATTGGTTGTGGGGTAGCAGATTGTGATCTAACCTGCAATTGTAGAGGGTTTCAAGATGGTTCATGGGAGAGGAAATGAAGATCCAGGATTAGCTGATATGCTAAGATAGATTGTTGCAAGATTGAAAGTTGATGAGACAGCCCAGCATCGAGGAAGACATCTTGAGGATGTTAGTGATGATGAATTTGAGGAAGTGCAAGTAGAAGTCACACCTGCACCTAGGATGGATTAGGAAGAAGAAATATTCCTATGAGATTTGACAAGTTTAAAGTCCACACCTCAGTTTAATCCTCCTGAGTATAGTGGAAAGTTGGATTCATATGAACTAATAGACTAGATAACTGAAATGGAGAAATACTTTGAGTATGAAAATATAGAAGAGGAGAAAAAGGTAAATATTTCAAGTACAAATTTGAAAGGTCATGCATCCTTGTGGTGGGAGCATCTGCAATTGGATCAAAAGAAGAAGGGAAAATACAAAATCAAGGTATGGGATAAGATGATAAACAAATTGAAGGGAAAGTTTCTACCTTTTGATTACCAGATTAACCTATTTAGGAGAACGAAAAGTTTGAAGCAAAAAGATAGCTCTGTGAAATATTAAACTAAGCAATTTTAAAGATTAGATATCATATCCGGACATGCTGAGGATGAGATGGAAAGAATAGCAAGATACCTAAATGGATAAAGAAGTTCTATACAAGATCAGATCAGCTTGGTAAAGATGGAGAGTATTGAAGAGGCTTATCAATTTGCCCTAAAAGATGAGGATAAATTGAACAAAAGACATAAACAAAGAAAAAGAGGAAGAGGTGTTATATTCCCTAGAGGAAGAGGTAGATCTTATGGGGAAAATAGTAGACATGATTAGGATAAGACAAATCAAGACAAACATAAAGACAAAGGCAAGACCGAGTGGAAAGGTGGAAGTTCATTCCAAGGAAGAAGCAACTACTCCTAGGGTCTATATATCAGAAGAGGGTTCCAAGGAACTTATTACAACTGTGGATAAGAGGGACATAGATCATTTGAGTGTACACATGCAAGCAATAAGTTTGGTAGTAGAAGAAATGCTTTGGTGCAAGATGAGTCACCGAATAAACCTGAGAAGGAAGGAAACCTAATGGTCAGAAGGATATTACGGAGTAAGAATGATAAGAAAGATCTAGTAAGGAAGAGTTTATTCAATACTAGATGCAGAGTTGCAGACAAAGTCTGGAAAGTGATTGTTGATAGTGGAAGCTCAGAGAATCTGGCATCTGAGGAAATGGTCACCAAGTTTTAGTTGGAAAGAATGAAGCACCTGAAGCCCTATGAGATTTCATGGATCAAGGATGAGCATGCACTTATGGTGAGTGAACAATGTTTTGTGAATCTGAAAGTTGGAAAGTATTATGATAAGGTCTTGTGTGATATTATGCCTATGGATTGTTGTCATATTTTTTTGGGTAGACCTTGGCAGTATGATAGACATGATATACATGATGGAAGAGTGAATAAGTATACTATTTGCGTTGATGGTAAGAAGCAAATCTTATTACCTTTAGTTGAAGAATCTATCGGTGGGATATGCACATTTGTGAAATTTTGTTTGATGCAAGGTAGATAGTTTGTTAAGGATCTAAAGAGAAATAATTTTTGTTATGCTTAATTCCTAACAAACCGAGTGAGAAAACAGAAGATAAAACTCTTGAGGAAGATGAAAAATTGCTTACCAAGTACAAGGAAATCATTTCAAATGATGTACCTGAGGGTTTTCCACTGATGAGAGATATAATTCATTGTATGAATCTGATTCCTAGAGAAAGTTTTCCAAATAAGGCACCACGCCGATTAACACCAACCAAGAATGAAGAACTCGCCGACAAGTTAATGATTTGTTCCAAAAAGGTTTGATCAGAGAAAGTTTGACTCCATGTGTAGTACCATCTATGTTACAACCTAAGAATAATGGAGAATGGTGAATGTGTACTGATTCAAGAGCTATTAACAAGATCATAGTTAAGTATCGGTTTCCTACACTGAGGATGGATGATATAATGGATTGTTTGAGTGGAGAAAAATATTTTACTAAGATTAATTTGAAGAGTGCATATCATCATATTAGAATCAGAGAAGGTGATGAATGGAAGTCTACTTTCAAGAAAAAGATGGTTTGTATGAGTGGTTGGTTATCCCTTTTGGTTTAACTAATGCACCGAGTACTTTTATGAGGTTAATGGATGAGGTTATAAATAAATTTTTGGGTAAATTTGTGATTATATACTTGAATGATATTTTGATATTCAGTAAGACCAAAGATGAGAATTTGATGCATGTAAGACAAGTGTTGCAGAGGTTGAAAGAGGAAAAGTTGTTGATTAATTTGAAAAAGTGTTCTTTCATGAAAGAAGAACTTGTGTATTTAGGCTTTGTGATTTCAGCTGATGGTTTGAAGATGGATCCTGAGAAGGTTTAATCTATACTTGATTGGCCCACACCTAAGAATGTCAGTGATGTAAGATCATTTCATGGATTAGCAAGTTTTTACCAAAATTTTATCAAGAATTTCAGTTCAATTTGTAATGTTATGACTGAGACAATGAGAGGAGACAAAAGATAATTCAAGTGGACACATGGAGATGATAAAAGTTTTGAGACTTTGAAGCAAAATTTTGTTGAATTGCCAGTGTTATCCTTACCTAATTTCAATAAGGTATTTCAAGTTGAGTGTGATGCAAGTGGCAGTGCAATAAGAGTTGTATTGACTCAAGAAGGTAACCCTATTGCTTTCTTTAGTGAGAAGCTAAATGATATTAAGAGGACATATTATGTGTATGATCAAGAATTCTATGTTATTTTTCAAGCACTGAAGAAATGGATACATTATTTGGTACCGATTGAATTTGTGTTGTATACTGATCATAAGGCTTTACAATATTTGGGTTGTTAGAATAAGTTGAATCAAAGACAAATGAAATGGGTAGAGTACTTGTGGATTTTTACATTTGTGATAAATCATAAGAGTGGAATTTATAACTGAGTTGCGGATGCATTGAGTAGGAGAAGATCTTTGTTGACTGAAATTAGAATTGAGGTTCTTGGTTTTGATGGTATGAAGAATTTGTATGAAAATTACCCTAATTTTTATGAGCCATGGAGAATGTGCAGAGAACCTATTCTAGATCAACCAAGTAAGTATGAAGACTATTTCATTCAAGAGGATATGTTGTTCAAATGTATTCAATTATGTATACCAAGAGGATTAATGAGAACCAATTTGATAAAGGAGAAACATAGTAGTGGTTTGACTGGACATTTTGGTATTGATAAGACATTGAATTTTATCAAGGAAAGGTATTTTTGGCCTCAGTTATATAAGGATGTTCAAAAAAATTTGAAGAGTTGTGGAGTTTGTCAAGTGGAAAAAGGAGCAAGTCAGAATACTGTTTTGTATACACTGATTTCTATTCCTGAGAAACCTTGGAGTGATATCAACATGGATTTTGTTCTTGGCTTACCGAGGACAAAAAGAGGTAATGATTCTATATTTGTTGTTGTGGATATATTTTCTAAGATGACACATTTCATACCATGTAGAAAAACATCAAATGCATTACATATAGCAAATCTTTTCTTCAAAGAGATTGTTAGATTGCATGGATTATTGAAGAGTATCATCTTTGACCGAGACAGTAAGTTTGTTGGCTATTTTTAGAAAACACTTTCAAAGAAGCTAGACACTGAGTTGAAGTATAATTCTACATTTCATCCAAAGACTGATGGAAAAATAGAGTTTGTAAATAGAAGTTTGGTTAAATTTTTGAGATGTTTAGTTGGAGATAAACCAAGTAATTGGGATTTGATGTTAGCACAAGAAGAGTTTACATATAATAATTCAGTGAATAGAAGTATTGGAAAGATACCTTTTCAAATTGTTACTGGCATGCAACTGAGAGGTATATCAAATTTGAAGGATATTGTTGGAGAAGAGAAAAGAAGTGTTGAAGGAGAAGAATTTGCTGAGTTCATGAAAACATTGCATGAGGAAGTGAAACATAAGTTGGAGAAAATTAATTAGAAATACAAGGATAATGTAGATAGATTAAGAAGACATAAGACTTTTGAGATTGATGATGAAGTATTGTTTCATTTGAAGAAAGGAAGATTTCCTGTTAGAACATATGGTAAATTGAAGATGAAGAAATTTGGTCCTTGCAAGATATTGAGGAAGTTTGACAGTGGAAATTCTTATGAAATAGAATTACCTAATGGCATGGATATATCTTCTATATTCAACATTTCAAATTTGTATGAGTATCATGAACCTAATGAAGAAGTGATAGTGCTGAGTGATTATCCTAAGAAACAAATAGACAAAGTTGAAAAAAATTTAGAAGAGAGAATTGAGAGAAGCACCGGAGGAAAGAATTACATGAGATACTTGGTAAAGTTGAATAACGGACCGATTGAAGACTCTATGTGGATTTCTCAATCTGAGTTAGATTCATCTCAAGTTGTACTGCACTCATGATTCAGAGAATGATTTCTTTTAATCCCAGGTTTCTGATGTAGGAGAATCTTGGGTCTTGGCAATCCTGTATCAACCAAAAATATGTTTGTCTTGGTTCCATAGCTTGTTGGAGACTACTCATTAAAGTGCTTGATAACTTCTCTTGTTTGGTCGGTTGAAGGTTTTTTGGTTCACTGATCAAGCTCAGTTACTTGTTTTGGTTGGCTTCAGTGGCGGGTCTCGATGGTTGTTCTTGACTACTCAGTGGTTTCATCGATTGGTCTTTGTTGCTCAGTAGTCTTTCTCACTGAGTTGGTTTTGGATGTTGGATCTTGTGGCTGACGTGTGAATTTAATTTCCTTAGCGTAATTAATATTGGGGTCTCTCATTGGGATTCATGTGAACATAAATTTGGGTCATTGTTGTTTTCTATGTTGGATCTTTAGGATCTTTTGAGGCTGACCTTTTCGGTAGCCTTTTGCAAAAAAGTAGTCTTTTGTTCTTAGATTTGGGAGGTAGTTCTAGATAGCAGTTAGAAAGAAGATTTGGATCAAGGGTTTGTGACCTCACATGTATGAGGACTCTTCTATAAAGAATTTTGATTTTATTTGGCGGTAACTGGGAAGGCCTTACAGTCTGGCTTGTATGAAGTTTGATGAATTGATATTAAAAAATTATTCCTTCTCTCCCTCTGTGTGTTTTAAAGCTTTTGTGTTGTATTCAACAAGCTTGTTTGGTAGTTTGGAGTGCCCTTGGCCCTAGCTGCTGACCCTCCTTGCATCATAAGAGGACACATAGAAAACTCCATTTGCTTGCATGAAAGAACAATTGTACCACTGCATGATAATGCCTCCTTGCATGGCATTGCATACCACACGCCTCCTAAAAATATGTGCATGCATGAATGCATAGGCTCCTACAAGAGATAGGTCCCACCTATCATAATCTATCATTTTCAATATGTCATAAGATTTGTCATAATTTTTTACATAACATCATAAATCACCAATCCAACTTCATAGTGGGGAACATAAAGTGAGACACCTATTCCAACGAAATTAGATTGCATGTCATCCAAGTCACCTTCTATGTAGGATTTTGACTCACCAAGGTAGGTTCCACAAAGTCACATCATAACATTGACATAAAAGTAATATATAGGATAAAATCAATTCAACAATTAAAACAATGTTAGCATTTGCAAAGGTTGATACATTATAATCCCAAGAGTATGGTTTTGAAAAAAGGAATTGAGGAAAAATTAGAATTTTATGAAAAGATGGTAAACCTCGTCATGGTATTGTTCAATATGTTTTATTCAAAATTTTATGTTGTTAAACAACTTAAACAATCACCTTTTGCAAAGGAAAGCAAATATTTTGAATAAGCCACTAGAAATTCAAGGTTGTATTTAAGAAAAAAGGCTTCAATAAGAATTTATCAAAAATACATATAAATTTTAAAATGATGTATAGAAAACCAAGCTTCAAGAGGAAATCATGTGAATACAAAAAACTTTGCGTTAAATGGCTGCAAGCAAGGGATGGGAATTCTTGTTTTATTCATCACTCAGTTGTTGCACAAAAACCTATAAATGCTTTCAAGGAAATTCAAAGTCATTATGGGTCTAAATTAAGTTTAAATTCAAGATATTCATCAAGAGGTTGTTTCTTACTTTCATTAATTATTGAAAGCTCCCATCAACTTCTATGTTGATAACAAGAGTGCCATTTTGAATTGTGTAGCTAATATTATCTCTACTCGTAATGAATCTATTTCCATAGATAAGTTAGAGCGAGTTATTTTTAATATTTTTTTAAAGATAAAACTCTTGGCCTAGATGGAATTCCTATTGAGTTCTTTCAAGCTTTTTGGGATATCTACCTACAAAGAAATCCTTAAAAATCTTAATAACTATTTTCCCATCCTGATTCCTAAAAAGAATAGGGTCTTGAATTTTTTTATGTTAGACACATAGCTCTTTGCAATACTATTTATAATATTTTCTCTAAAACTATAGCTAAGAGGTTGATGTGTTTTCTTTCTTCCATAATTTCTCTTGAACTAGGACATATTTTCAAATTTATCAAATCATTGATGGTATTGTTAATGTCTAGGAAGATATTCATTCTAGGCATGTTAATAGAAAAGGATCAATGTTTATGAAGCTTGATATTACTAAGGCTTATAATAGATTTCATTAGAAATTTATTGAAAGATATCTTATACAACTTTAATTTTGATGACAACTGGATTGAATGGGTGACATCTTGTTCTACCTCTCCTTTTTCTATGCTTATAAATGGTACTTTTGCTATTTTCCATTCTCAATGAGGGTTATAGGGTGTCATATCTCTTTATAATTCTACCACAAGGTGTAGGAAAGCTTTTGAAGAATCTCAAATATTTTGGTTCAATCTCCAATGATCATATTGTGCAAGGTTTAGATCTACTTTTTTATAGATCCAATTTGTATATGACACTTGTTTGATAGGAAGTGTCACTCTTGAGAAAATTGAGGCTCTTACATAAGCTCTTGATATTTATATTACTACATTTTTGGACGACTTTCAAATGATCAAAAATATTATGTTTTCTTGTTCCATATTGACTCTCATCTTCAAGAAAAATAATTACTAATTTTCCCAATTTTCATATTACTTGTATGCCTTTCAAGTATTTGGTCATCCCTATTTCTCCTACTTGCCTAAAGAAAAAGAATTAGAATATTATGATGGATTATGTCTAGTTTCATTTGAATAAGTGGAAACATGGATTCCTTATTTTGTTGGTTGTATGGTCCTAATAACTATAATTCGCTCTTAGTTTATAAATTTATGGATTTTGTAGCACCAAAAGGTATCATGCATGCTTTGGATCATAGATTTGATAGTTTGTTTAGAAAGAAAATTCAAATAAGAAGAAATGACATTTGTTAATTGGGATAAAAGTTACAAACCTAAAGATAGAGGGGGTTTAAGCATGAGATATTCCCTCAATAAAATAACTCTTGCTCATAAATTATATTGGAGATAGTATCGAAGAAAATTTATTATGGGAAAGAATTTTTTGGCTAAGTTCTTCATTTGGATAATCATTCACTTCTCCTTAGGATCTTGACCCTCATTAGAGGATCTCAAAAATGGAGAAGTTTGAATTTGGATAGTAATTTCATTCAATATTTGCCTCTTTTGGATTGTGGGGAAGTGTGATCGTGTGCTTTTTGGGATGATGTTTGGGACCAACAAAGCCCTCTTTGTGTGGAATTTCCTCACCTCCTTGATTTAAAATATAATGTGTTGAAACTAATTGGAATTATTTTTTGGGTTTTTGGTATAAATTTATACAACATGGTGTAAATTTTTTAAAATAGAAACCTAAAAGATATTTGGTTGTGTCAACAATTCTCTCATCACATTCCCCAACTAGCTCATATTTTAGCTTCCCAAAAAGTCTCCTTATCCATCAAAATTTCCTTGGATGGGGAGTGAAAGGCTCCAAGATGTACATGGTGCATATTGGTTACAAAACTCTTCTGACTGGGAACTTGAAAGTTTAAAACAATGAGGTTTGAAATTGAGTTTGGAATCCTAAATGTTGGTCTAAGTTGAATGCTTTCATGTGGCTTGTAACTCTTGATAAAAGTATTCATTATGATAATCTTTGAAAATGTGGGATCGATGGTCCAAACAAATGAATCATATGTCTTCAAAATGAAAAGTCTACATGACACCTCTTAGATTGTCCTTTTACCACTTTTCTCTATCAATTGTGGTGTGATTGGATGATCATTTCATAGAACATCTATCCAAAACAAATTATCAATTGTGGTGTGATTTGATGAGCATTTCATAGAACAATTTCTATCCCAAAAAAAATTGTTAATCAGATATGTCATCCTTTGGAGCTCAAAGCCCTTAATTTGTTGCATGATATTTGTCTCGCTCTAATTTACAAGAATATCTTGTGGGAATGTAATCAACATTTTTTTTATGATTCTTTCAGACATGTAGGTCAAGTATGGGGTAGAATAATGGCTAATCTAAAAGAGATATGTCATTTTTTTTTTGGATAAAATGCACGGGACGTGTAATATATTGAAATATAGTAGTCAGAGTACATATAATAATAGTATCAAGGCCAAGTAGAACTGATCTCATAACAAATAAGTGATAGAGATCAAACAATGGTGGGAATACTTCCCCCTAAACCTCAACACACATTGTTATACATCAGTGTCCATACCATATAAGACCTTTAGATTAGATGACAGACACAACACACTAGACTGAGAATGCTCACACTCAAGGAAAGAATGTGCATACCCCCATAAAGAGATAACTATCTGATCTCGAACTAAATGAGGACATCAAATTTGGAGACAAATAGTGCAAGGCTGAAAAAAAATCCCAAAGCATATACTTCTCACTTCTAAAGAAATCTTCATTGTTGTCGTGAAAGATATTCATGGCCAAAAAAAATTTCACATATCACACATTACTTGAATATCTCCTAGGCTAAAGCCATTTTTTCTTCACACCCCTCCTTGCTGAGATTAAGGGACATGTCAATTTTGGATTCAAGATTACCAAGAAAGTTCTTGGAAGAAATTTAGAGTGTTGATGAGACTTGGAATTTCAATGGCTTCTCCTTCATCCACTTCTTTCAACAATCCTTGTGATCAAATCACTAACTGGGTTCATCCTCATATAGTCTTTGTTAAATTAAACGTTGATGGAGCTTCAAAGGGCCCTCTTGGGAATACTAGTGTGGGTAATGTGTCATGATTATAATGGCAAGTTTAAGTCTCAGTCTAGTGGTAGTCTTAGTGTTACGTCCAATAATTTCACTGAGAATATGGTCGTTCTCAAGCTTTTTTTTAGCTACTAAGTTAAATCAATTTTTCATTTTTGAATCAAAATCTAAAATTGTGATTGATCATTTCAACATTAACTCTTCCTCTTTCTTCCAACCTTGATGATTGAATGAATATAATAAATAAATCGACATCTATATTCATGGTTTCAATGTTTTTCAATGGAGTCGTACTAGAAGAGAAGGAAATCAAGTTATTTTATGGCCAAACTAGCTTCCAGTTAGAATAATATCAGGTTGATATAGAATTCAAATTGTGTCTTCATGGATTTTGTACACACTTACTACAATGCTTCTTTGGATTCTTAATTTCTATAGGGACACTACTTGTGGGAGTTTTGGATCTTGGAGTGTTTGATCTACAATCTTTTTCATTCTTTTTGTTAATTAGCTTTCCTTTTGGTTCACTTCTTTTTAACATAAAAGGAAAAAGTTACTTGTGATACAAGATGAACAATATTCAAGGACATGGAGGCTTATACCTTATCATTAGAATTTGGAGGGTTCCTCCACTTGTAGTGATTGTTTACCTCAATCCATTTGAATTATCATTACTTTTTGGAATTGGTGTACCAAGAGTCTTTTTATGATTAGCACTCTTTGTAACGAAATGCTATTTTAATATATATTTTTCCTTTATATTAAAAATTGAATTCAAATTTGAGATACACTAACAAATCCTAAGCGTCTAAGAGAAAAAAAAATGAGCGACCGAGGAGCAGCGTCTGAGCGAAAAAATTCAAATTTGGCAGTGGGCGGAAAACCTTCTGGCTCGGGTCAGAATGATCAGGGCACATGCCAGGATCAGGGCAAGGACCAGGGAAATGAGGATTTGATAGATGAAGGGGTCCCATGGATACTGCAGCTAGATCTAGGAGAAACAAAAGGCTCTACACCAGAAATGAGAGATACGGGCGATGAAAGGGCCCCACTGGGGCGGTGGACAAACCTTTTTGGAGTCAAACCCTCTGGTAAGTCTCCTTTCCCAACTATTAAGGATGTCTCTAACAATGAGATGGGGATCTATGCTTTAGAACTACCTTCTGAGCTTATTGATCATAATATTTTGAGTATGGCCGCTACTCTGGTGGGCAAGTTCATAGGATCCAGACCCAATATTGATATAGTTAGAACCTTTGTTAAAAACAAATGGGATCTCAAAGGTCAGGTCATGGTTTCGGCAATGGTCAAAGGCTTCATGTCTTTTGATTTCTCCTGTCAAGAAGATCAGTCCAAAATACTTTGTGTGTGGAACTAGTCAGTGGGTAGATCCACCCTCATTCTGCAAAAATAGACCTCTAACCTGGATCTCAACAAAGATTTCATGACCCAAGCACCGGTCTAGGTGAGACTTCCAAAATTTCCCTTGGAATATTGGCATGAGGATGTGTTTGAGGGCATTGCAAGATCCTTCAGGGAGCTACTATCTATTGATCCAGTAATGGCAGTGAAGAAAAGACTCACTTATGCGAGGATATGCATTGGAGTTGAAGCAGGCCAAGACATGCCAGATGCTATTGTTTTCCAATCGAGATTGGGAAAATGAGTGCAACAGATAGAGTATGAAAGCATCCCCTTTGCCTGCTTCCACTGTAAAAAAGCTAGACACAAAGCCAATCGGTGTCCAATAGTCATTGAAAAGGAAAAAGATTGAAAGGGGAAAATCAAGCAAGGAAAAAGGTCAAAGTTACAACCTTTGAACAAGGACCTAATACCCAAGAAGGTCTGGAAAGAGAAACTCCCAAATGAATTGATATCAAAAAAGCAAAACCCTCAAGGGGAGTTGACAACTGATAGCCTGGAAATTCAGTTAGAGCAACTGGAATCTAAAGGGTCCATACCAATGGAGGGGGAGGGTAAGGGACAGCCACAAGCTCAGCCAGGTAAAGGCAGGGAGCGTGAAGGGGCCTTAGCAAGCCCAACACATCTAGAGGATGAAAATGGGAATGGAGTCAAAGGAGGCTAGGAGAACCCAGAAGAGGGGTAGATTACATGTGAGGCCAACATTGACCTCTCTTTTGTTCCAGATTCACAGGAAGATGGGAAGAATGCGAGGGGATAGGGCCCAACCCTCTCCCAAGAATCAAATGTTAGCAGAAGCAATTATATCTCTCCAAGGAATATTAGCCGATTATTGGAAATGGTATCATCCACTATGCATGGTAAAATCTCAAGAATGGAAGCCCTATTCGATAGCTACAAAGATGCCTCCAAAGATGAGAATGTGAGAGCATGGATAACAATGAAAAAGAAAAATAGCAGGGACCCATCTCCGGCCTCTCTTGTAGCAACAAGAAGTAGGGCCAAAGAAAACATAGGAAGCAAGTCTAACATACCAAGAAGGAAGAGTATGAATCAAATCAGAAAGGAAGAAGTAAAAATAAATATTGCGGATGGTTACCAGTTGACCATCCAAGAGTCTCTTAAGAAATCATGAAGGTCATATCATGGAACATCTGTGAGCTAAATGGAGTCCACAAACAAGAAATAATTAGGAATATGATAAGGGACCATAGACCAGACATTTTTTTGATACAAGAAACAAAAATGAAAAAGGATAAAGTAGCAGGCATTTCCTTTGGAAAAGGTCTGAATACTACTACTACTGACTCAGATGGAGCCTCTGGAGGCTTACTGGTGTTATGGAAGGATCACCTCAATTCTCAAATCATTTGGGATGAGGGAAACATCTTACTTATTCACTTCAATAACCCAAAAGAACAGGAGGGATGGGCCGTGATGAACATTTATGCTCCAAACACAAATAATTGTAGGTGTGTCTTCTGGGACCACCTGCGAACTCTTTTTTCCAAAGTTACTGAACCAAAAGCTATTATCATGGGGGATTTCAACACTCCTCTTCTAGAATCTAAGAAATTTGGCGGTCTTCCACCTGACCTGGAGAGTAGGCAGCAACTTGCCAGTTTGATCAATGATCTATCTCTCATTGATGTGGATTTAGGCGGGGGTAAATTCACTTGGTTTAATAGAAGAGAGGGACCGGAGTGCATTCCGGTTTGCCTGGATAGAGCCCTCATTTCTTTGGACTGGATGCAATAGTATCATTGTCACCTTTCTTCCTTGGCAAGATTCAGCTCTGACCACTCTCCTATCTCTCTCAATTTGGCCAATCACAATAAGAAAAAGGCTTTCCCCTTCAGATTTGAGAGGATGTGGACTATCTACCCCAATCTCCTCAGTAAGATAAAGGAGTGGTGGAGTATTGATTTGGACGAGATGGCGATGTACAGGGTGGCTAAGAAGCTTAAGAATATTAAAATGGAGATTAGAAAATGGAACAAAAGAGACTTTGGAAATATTTTTCAGACAAATGACAGGATTAAGTCAGAACTTGCAGAGATTCAAGAAGAGATCCAAAACCATGGTTATGATGTTGATAGAATCAGTGCTAAAAAATCCATTATGGCTGATCTTCACAACATTGTAAGTAAAGAGGAAATGTTCTGGAGGTAAAGTTCAAGGTCGGTGTGGTTAAAAGAGGGGGACAAAAAATCTCATTTTTTTCACCTATCCACTATGAAACACAGGACGGCTAATAGAATTAGTGCCATTAAGAAAGGGGATCTTACTCTGGAGGAAGACAAGGAGATTTTTAATGAGGCCATCAGGTACTTCACTCAAATCCTTTCTAAAGAGAATAACCTCATCGAGGATGACCAAGAAGTTATTCTTCAAACTATTCCTAAGGTGATCACGGAAAGCCAGAATAAGTACATGTTGGCGATCCCTAATCAGGCCTAAATCCAAAAAGCTATTTTATCTTTACCTGCAGAAAAATCCCCTAGCCCAGATGGATTCCCTTCTTTCTTTTTCCATATGTACTGGGAAGTTATCAAAGATGACATTGTCAAAGCTGTCCAATAATTCTTTGGTGCCAAGAGCCTTCTTAAAGAGATCAACACCACTTTTCTTGTCCTCATCCCAAAAATCCCAGGTGCAGATTCTTTTGATAGTTTTAGGCCCATTAGTCTGTGTAACTCTTTTTACAAGATTATCTCTAAAGTCTTAACTCTCAGACTGCTTAAAATCCTCCCAGTTTTAATTTTCCCCCAACAAACGGGCTTTGTCCCTGGTAGACAAATTTTGGACTCTATTATGGCAGTGCACGAGGTGATTCATTCTTTGGAGGAGGGAAATAGGGAAGGATTCCTGCTTAAACTAGACCTCTCCAATGCATATGACAGGTTTGATTGGTTCTTCCTTAGTAACATTTTAAGGGCTTTTGGTTTTAATGACAAGGTTTTAAAGATTATTTCACAGTTGATCTCCACACCTTCTTTTGTTGTTTTGGTGAATGGCTTTCCTTCAGACTTCTTCAAATCCTCTAGGGGTCTTAGGCAAGGGGACCCCCTCTCCCCGATTCTCTTCATCATTTTGGTGGAGTGCTTGGGAAGGCTTATCCATGATTATCGGTGAAGGGGTCTGATCAGTGGGCTACAACCTTCTTCGAGCCCTTTCACGTTTACTCACCAGCAATTCATTGATGATGCCATTCTGGGTGGTGAGTCTTCGGTTAAGGAAGCTAGAAATGTCAATAAAATCCTTAATTATTAGTCGAATGCTTCAGGTCAGCTTATAACTAGAACAAGAGCTCGGTGTTCTTCATTAACACTCCCAAGGATAGACAGAGGAAAATGGTTGGAATTCTGGGCTATGGTACTGGCTCCTTTCCAGCTTCCTATTTAGGTCTTCCGCTCAGAACCAAACCCCCTGAGGCCTTTTGGGGAGGCCTTATTGATAGATTCAATAGGAAATTGGTGGGCTGGAAGGGCATCACCCTGAGTCAGGCTGGAAAAGTGACTCTGATTCAATCTACTCTTCAGAACCTTCGTACTTATGCTCTAAGCCTCTTCTCAATCCCTGCTAAGGTGGCAGACTCTCTGGAAGCTATTCAGAGAAAGTTCTTATGGGTCAACAAAGAGGGAAACAAGAAATACCAACTTGTGGCTTGAGATACTATATGCAAGCCAAAAAATCATGGAAGGTTGGGCATCAAGAAGTTGAAGTAGTTCAACAAAGCTCTACAAGCTAAGTAGATTTGGAGAATTTTCAACTCTACATGGGAATGGAGGGATATTATGAAGGATAAATATGTAGCTAACTTAACCTTTAAACAATTTATCAGCAGAGATTTGGACCTAAAGGGATCCCACATATGGAATGGAATTCTGAGGACTAAAGGTATAGTTACTACAAAAGAAAGATGGAAAGTAGGCAATGGTAAGGATGTCAACTTTTGGCATGATGATTGGCTCAAACAGGGTCCTTTATGGAACTTGGAGCGATATAAAAGATGGGCTAAACATTGCATTGAAAAA
The DNA here is from genome assembly GCA_018584345.1 of Thuja plicata. Classification (NCBI taxonomy): domain Eukaryota; kingdom Viridiplantae; phylum Streptophyta; class Pinopsida; order Cupressales; family Cupressaceae; genus Thuja; species Thuja plicata. The sequence goes on along the minus strand of MU224963.1, from coordinate 1,802,137 downwards.
TATGGCAGTAGATTTAGTGACTACATAACCAACAATGGATGGGTGAATCTTACTGAGATGTCCCAGGACCTAAAACCTCTTATGGTCATTATGGATCATACTCCCCTCTCTCTCAATGAAGATTTTATAGTTTGGGGGGAAACTACTAATGGTAACTATACGATGGCTTCGGGATATGAAACCATGCAACTTGTTGGTACTATCCCCATATGGGCCAAAGCCTGGTTTCCTGGTATTATCCCTAAGGTTAACATCTTTTTTTGGATAATGCTCCAAAATAACATTTTGACTATGGATAACCTAATAAAGAGGGGGAAATTTATTCCTAATAGATGCATCATGTGTAAGAATCAAAGTGAAAATGTGGACCACTTATTTATTCACTGTGATTTCACTAGGAAAATATGGCATCATTTCCTATCTTTTTTTGAGACATCCTGGTGTTTCCCAAAAAACTACTCTTGAGCTCTTTGACCAATGGAATCAGGGGGGAGTGGTCATCATCTTTGGTCTTGGGCTATGCCACACATTTTCTGAGGGTTGTGGAAGGAGAAAAATAATAGGATCTTTAGGGAAAAGGCTACCCCGGCTAAGTATGTTGCCCAAAAAATTTCAAATGCCCTTATGTAAAACTATACTAATTGCAAAGGCATCAGCCCAATTCACAAAAATAGGCCCAATAACACCAATAAAAGGTTGGGGTGCAAATGGACATTACCGTCGGAAGGGTGTTTCAAAGCTAATTTTGATGGGGCTGCAAAGGGCAACCCTGGGATGGCTGGTGTGGGAGGAATAATAAGGAACTCTCATGGTAAAGGTATTTCTGCTATTTTGGCCCCCCTGGGTTCATAAACCAGCCATTATGCTGAGGCGAGTATGACACATCACACCCTTAGGCTTGCCCAGGAAATGGGAATAAAGAATTTATGGTTAGAATGGGATTCAAAGAATATCATAGATTGCCTAAATGAAAATATTGGGCCTTTGTGGACCATTGAGAACATAATAGGGGAGTGTATACAAATCCTCAATACTTTTGATCAGGTCCATGTGGCACATGATTACCGGGAAGCCAATTAGGTGGTAGACATGCTAGAAAATATGGGAGTCAAGAATGAGGGAGTGAAGAAATGGTATGATGGGAATAATTTATTGTCAGAAATTTTAAACATCATTGAGAGTGATCGGTTCCAGGCACATTTGGAGTTATGAAAGGTTAATTATGAAGAGTTATGACAGATGGAGGAAGAATCCCCATATGATGTGCAAGTATGTGAGACACGATGGGATTATCAGTTTTAGGCCCTGTCGGCACACTTGGAGGCATAAAATTAATTATAGCATTCATGAGGCAAAAAGAAGTCTCTCAAAACATCAACTCAATTTCACTACAAAACAGAGGGCTCTTAGTGAGAAGCACACCAGAAAGAGAGGAAATAGGAAAATTACATAAATGGTGGGAGAAAGGCATAGGAGAGAGCCAGAGAAGGAAACAGAAAAATGGTGTCAGAGATCCAAGGTTTGGGAGATTTTGAATAAGGGTGAAGTGACTACCTACATTGAACGCCTTCATGGGTGGAAGCCCTCGGTTACGAAGATGATGGTCAATAGCTGGAATGAAGGGAAGGTGAAAATTGTTGGGATTACTTTCATGGTGACAGAGGAAATCATGTCAGTAGTGACTGGCATTCCCATCATTGGGAAGAAATTGTATAGGGATAGGAAGATTTCCATCCAAGCTTTGACGGATTTCATTAAAAATGAGGCAGAAAAGCGTGCTCTGGTAAAGAAGGGTACCTTTTACCACCCAAGCTCTATCAAGACTCTGTGGAGATTTGTGTTGAGGGAAATTATCAAATTCATCTCTCTGGATATGAGATTCAATCGCATCAGCACTCACCATTTCATGCTCCTCAACCACTTCAGGTATGGGGCAAAGATATCCATCCCTTTCTTCCTTTATTCGTCCATCAATGAAAACATTAATGACTATAAGGAGAAACACATTAGCAACCCTACTTTCCATGAGGGTTTATTACTATTAATTTACGAGTAGTTCAAAGCTCACACTCTAGGGAAGGAAATGAAATGCATGGAGGAAGGAAATTTTGAGGAGGGCTCGGGGGAGGATTACGTCCCCTCTAATACTAAGGAAAGCCGAGATATGCACTTAGAGACTGAGGAGGAAGAACCTCTTCAGATGAAGAAAGGGAAGAAAAGAGTCAATTGGAGGCAATAAAATAGCACATTGAGATCTCCTCAGATAGGGAGTACAATGAAAATGAGGAAGGATTGGAAATGGGGAATGAGAGTTCGGGAGAAGAGAGAAATATGAAACAAGGTGGGAAGAAGGGGAAGATGGATATAAAGAGGAATATTACAATCAAAATGTCAGTTCAAAATGAGGAGGAAAGCTCGAGGAAGAGGGCTACGAGATTTAAAAGAGGGAATCAGATAAAGGTGGAAACCCAGGAGGAGAGGCAGGACAGCCAAAAAAAAACACAAGAGGAGAGAGAAGAGGAAGAGGAGAGTCAGGGGAAGGGGAATGAGGAGGATGTTCAGAGCCATGGTTTTGTGGATTATGGAGAAGACCATTACACCTGCAGCATTACAGGAAAAAATAAGAAGATCATCTGGAGGAAATTTGACATGGTTTCTGCAAAATGGGGATAAAGCGTGAAATGGTTAGGACTTTGGTTAAGGAAAACAAGGAGGGAAGAATTCATATGGAAGAGATTATTGATCTTGCTCTAGTGATTTTTAGTGACAATGCGAGGGAGGATCCCCAAATGGATGTGTTGAACAATGCAAAAAAATAGTGCTATTGACAGCTACAGATCAACAAAATGGACCTGCTACGAAATATATGAGCTGAAGAAAAGAATGGATAGGATGGAGAAAGAAAACATAATTAACAAAAACAATAACATTGCAGAGGATAGGGAGCTGGATAGCAGAGTGACCGAACTAAAGCATAGGTTCAAAGGCATTGAAGCCTTAATGGTTAAAATTGCAGAGCAAAGCTACAATGTTCTTAAGGCTTCAATGTTAGGAATAAGGTGTCTCAACCTTGGATAATTCCTATTCTTATTATTTGTTTTGTAAAATGTATTTCTTGCAAATAATGTTGATGTGTCGGCATCTTGAATTGTGTGTAAGGAGATCATGGCTAAAACGGTTATGACGAATTCCTATGACACGTAAGAGCTATGTTAGGAAGATTCAATGACAGGTGAAGACATGTGGCAACTGATAAATGTGAGTACTGTACAGTCTTCCCCAATCGTGGGGTTCGGGGCATCGCCCCAAAAAAAATTTTGGGTTTCCTATTTTCTCAGAGAATGGTAAAAACCCTAATACGGTTATCGTTAGGAGTAGCCCTAAAAAGTGAAGCACATGATATAAGCATTTTTTAGGGTTGCGAAGATGAGCGAT
>MU224963.1:1747016-1798652 GCA_018584345.1 Thuja plicata | reverse complement strand
GAATGGTAAAAACCCTAATACGGTTATCGTTAGGAGTAGCCCTAAAAAGTGAAGCGCATGATATAAGCATTTTTTAGGGTTGCGAAGATGAGCGATGCGAGTGTATTGTTGGAACGGTTTATGCTGCTGTGATTTGTCTTCAAGGGTTTTGAAATCTTCTGAAAGAACTTGCATTGCAAGTGTATTGTAACTGTAATAGTTTTTGATCAATACATTGTGCAGGTTTTGGAGTGCTGGGGTTTTTTACCGAAAGGTTTTCCCCAGGGTATATCATTGTGTCATACTCTGTTTTCTGTATGCATGGTATGTGGTTGCAATATCTTTGTTAAAGTAGTTAACGAATCTGTAATTGTAAGGATTTAAAAGAATTTGCACAATACTTTCCTATAGAGATTAGCGTAGGAAGCTGTTTCCGCACCTGAGTTTCCTTACATTCAAATGATAATATAAAGGTGATCATCGACAAATTTGAAGAACAAAGAGGAAATAAGGAGGAGCGGTCGCTAAATAGTGATAGGGAGAAGATTCCAGAAGATGTAAATAAGAAGAGGACTAGAGAGGACGCCAAGAAGATGGAAAACCAGGAAGCTGACAAAGAGTTGGCCGACCTAAAAGAAGCAGCGGGTAGAATGACCGAGCTGGAGATACGGGCTGCTGAGATTCTCAAAGATATTGCCTGACTCGCACCCCTAGTTATTTGTTCCTGGTCTTTTTGGGTGTTTGTCCCTGGCTTTCTATTTTTTCTGGGACTGTTATGTTAGGTCTGCCTATTTTTTGTTGGTTGTTAATTAACGATTATATGCTCTAAGACTACTTTACTTTCTTCTATAGGGTTTCAGGAACCCATCAAAACCTGTTTTCCTTAATCAAAAAAAAAAATTAAATATATTTTTATTTAAAGGTTGTATTGGATGAAAATCCTTAAGGCGACCAAGGCTTATGTGTCCTTTTAATGGGAGGAAGTTCATGGACAATATTTTGTAAAGCCTATTTAGTGTTTTATTTCCTTTTTTTTATTTCTTTAGCAAGCTTGTGCTATCAATTTCTTTTTTCTATGTTTGATGTAAGTGTCTCATGTTTACAGACAAATGGAAACAAGCTTACATATGATGGGTTCATTGAAAAGGTATGACCACTTTTGAGTCTTAGTTGCATTGTATGGAAAAAACATAAATTGGTTTCTAAGAATAATAATTTATTGGAGAAATTGGCAAGGAAGTTATTTCTAGTACATTTCTTTAGGCCTGGAATTCACAATTGAACGCATCATTATTGAATTATCAAGCACAAACTATCCCAACTTGATACCTAAAATATTTTTTGTTCTACCTAACCAATAATGCAACATGGTGGAGACCAAGTTATGTTCATAACAATAGGGTTCACTTTCTTTTACATGTTACAAAGTCACATGTCCTCACGTTGAAGACCCAAAGTAGATTTTCCAAATTAAAGATTTTTCATGCAATGCATTGAAAGGAGATAGTTCTACCGAAGGCTCTGAAATAGTGGTTTTAGAAAATTTCACTCCCACCCAAGGGCACCTTCATCAAATGATGTTTTGTCAATTGGGGTTACAAGAACTCACAAAAGAGTAGAGTGCAAATCCATAAAAGTAATAAGAACCCCAAGTATTTTGTAATGATGGGCAATCACTCCAAGAGGAGTGTCATTAATGTGCATTTTAAAGACAAGCCAAAGCCTAAATTTAGCTTTGTAAACACTTTGACAAATATACAACATATTGGTCAAGGCTAACATACAAATGTATTGTTGTTCTAGTTTACACATTTGAAGACCTGTTATGATTTAATGTTTGGGGATGGATAAATTCTATATTGAATCACAAGCGAAAAGGCAACATGTAATTCAATGTTTGGCCTTGTTCCACAAAATGCATCTACCCCAAAAATCCTCATATTTTTTGAGACAAGGACCATTTTGGAATGCAGATTTGGGGAACATTGGTTCACCATTCCACTACCTCCACTATGTTTAGCCTTGTTCCACAAGCACGCTTCCATTCCCAAAAATTCCCATGTTTTTTTTAGACAAGGACATTTTTGGGATGCGGATTTGAGAAAACTTCCCCTCACCATCCCACCACCCCCACTATGCACCTAGAGACATTTCTAAGACATCTCCATCAAGTAGGGCTTTGGATATAGCATGTGTGTGGGTGTGCATGCATGTGTGTGTATAAGATCTTGCTCCCATCATCCCCAAAACCAATATCCATTATCCCTCATCCTAAGGACCCATGTGACATACAGGTTTGAAGGTTGTCATGAAGGTGAGTCTCAAAAGAAAAGTAAGATTTCTATATAAATTGAAGAGAGAATAAAGTTTTCAATTTGAAGAGGTAAATAATATGTGAGAAACACAAGGCAAGGGTTGAGGATGGCACTTTGCAGAAACCACCAAGTTGGACATCTATCAAACATTACAAACATTTTCTAGGATATTGGAATGTTGGTAAGATAATAAAATGTGTCAACAGAGAAGGTCATGTACGTGTTTGTAAGACAATAAGGAACCTAGTGGATTCCACAACTCTAAAAAATATTCACCAAGAAGATGGAATTGTAATCTTGCTAGGCAAGGATATTTTCTCCTACACTTGTGTAAAATTGCAAACAACAAAACCCCCACATACCTACTTTTCTTTGCCAAGCAATCCCTTCAATTCAAAGTTTTATTGTTTCCTTTACAACCTTAGATTGATTAGGGTGTATTCTTAGAGCCAATCAATCCACTATATATTACATAAAGGAAATTGCAATTAGAGTTAGATTTTAGCTTTGTTTACCATTGCTTAAGTCTTGTTATCATTTTAGTCGCACACTAAATTGGTAAATTGATTATTATCTTATATTGAATTATAGATTTGATAGTTGTTGTCCTAAGTGCAGAATTGCTTAAATTGAGAAGAGAAAGTACACATACAACATAGCAATTATAAACATCAAAAGGTTGCATAAAGGTACATCCATTCAACACTACTATTCAAATATTGAAGACAAAATACATTGTTTTTTGCATTCATGTTAACACTAATGTTGTTCTCTAAGTATTGATCAAATTTAAACTTTCAAATTTTATAATTGATCATTACATTGAACATTCAAAGTGAATGTAATAAACAAGTATTCATTCATAGGTTAAATCTTTCAATTGCAAACATAGAGAAGATGTACAATGTTGAAAGTACTAAAAGAGCATTAGAAGATTTAGGGATCTAAGCATTGCCTTGGAGAGGTCTTCTACATTTTGGTAACCGGTCATCTAAATCTGCATGTCTTTGTGTCCCTGTCTTTATCTTTTTGTTAGCTCTGCATTATTGTCTCATTTTAAGTCTTCCTCCGGTTTTGTCCTGCATCATGAAGAGAGAAGATGGTTAGATCCAAATTGGATCTAAGTAATACATAGATACCTAAAATAGCATGCTACAATCAAGCCTTCAGAGTTGTACATTCATATAAACATCAATGCAATAACAAGGTATACATCTACAATAACTAAATAAATTATTAAAGGGACATATTCTATGAAACATTTTACTTAATATAGTTTTTATCCTCCATTGAGAAGGATTTTCTATTTAGGAAAGCAGAGCATCCACATATTAGGTTAGTAAACCCAACCAGCAAACCAACATTCATACATAAATGTCATCCCACATGACATTTACATACAAACATTAAATAGCTGATTGTATCCATTAACCTAACATGTGGACTTGGTGGTGTGTGCAAGTGAGATATGTTCATAAATTCTAAAGTATAAAATGCAGAAGCAAGAGAAATGCAGTACACAACAATTGTTACAAAGTGCATGCATGTTGTTACAATTCAACACTGTTGATGCAAATAAACAGAGCACACTGATGATGCTAGAAATCAGAAGATGAATGCTCCAAATTAAAATGGGATGATCTAATACTATTAAAAGAGAAGATGCCAAAAGTAGAGATGAATTACAATTAACTAATGAGGTAACCCTGTTATTAAGTTCTGAAAGAGAAGATCATTTATAATGTGGGTTGAAATAGAATGAATATGCAGATGTAGAGAATCAGATAATAGTGCATACATACAAAAAATCAAATGAAACAATCCATAAATATAAATCATAAAAACAGAGAACACTAATGTTGTTATAGATTAGAATGCATATGTAAAAGATCTAACTGTGTGGTTATCAAAAATGGAAATTGTATCCACATGGTTTATACATTATTGACATCACATAAGTACTTTATCTCAGTATTGTTCTGAACATTATCATCTTTGAATAAAAATCTATGGGAAAAGAAAGCAGTGATATCCTTTTTATAACAATAGGCATATACAAAATGAAATATCAGTATTGTTGTTATAAGTGATGTATGTGCAAAATAGGACGAGCATGTGCAAAAGATGGATTCAACAATGATGTATTTAGCTATAATATGCATGCCATAATGATCAATTGATGTCATATGTTCAAATAAAGAAGAGTAATAGCAATGTTGTTATAAAAGATGCTAGGTAATTAAAATTGGCATCTAAGTAATAAATGCATAGGCATAAGTATTCACATATGCAATGATTCTCAAAAGGAAAAGTTTGTCACTATTAGTGTCTAGGATTGAAATCAAACACTATTTCCATGTATGTTTAGAGTACATCATTTATTCATTTAAAAGAGGCAACATAACAGTATTATTACTTAATGCTCTTAAAAGAAAGGAATATGCATATTAACATTGATATCCATTTATTCATATGTTCATGAGAATGGATCCAAAACATGGTGTATTCATGTTTTGACTCTGAATCAGCCGAAGAATCAAATGGTGTTGCGGTAATTCATGCTTTCAAAGAATGAGGTTAAGTATAGTATCTATGTGTTTCAATGGTAAAACCCGAGTTACATAACAGCAAGTTCAAGCAAACAATTTTATTCTAGTGTGTTGAAATGCAGTGTGATGGGTGTTCATCAGCTAAGTAATGTTGTCATAACAATGTTCGTGTTTGAATCAATTTGAGGAATTCAATGCATGCAGTAAATACAGTCAAGAAGAAGATGTGCATGATGAGTTTCAAGTTATGAACATTACCCATGGGAGTCACGAGCTCGTGCTCGAACCCTATGGGTGATGATTCTTATAAAATTATGTAAACATTGTATTTATACATTACTTCTTGCACAGAAGCTGCATATTTAAAAGAAATGTTCAGACAAGTAATAATGGAAATCAAACATGTAATGTGTGTAGTTCAACAAGAAAATGCTCTCGGCTTCAACAGTAGGAGTGTTGTTATGTTATGATCATGTTGTAAATTAAACATGTAATATGTTTATTTCAAACTTGAAATGTTTATTTCTCAGCAACAGAAAGAAGATGTGTCGAGTTCTTTTATAAATGATAACTCACTGTTATTTAAAATGAGAATACAGTATAACAATGATATCAACTTAATTCAGAGTTGCAGACAGAAGAAAATGCTCTCAACTTCAACAACTAAAAGATGTTTTATATTCTATGCCAGTAAAACAAAGGATATAGATTTTGGCCTCAACAGAAGAAGATGTGTTAATGCTTACGACAGTATGGTCGTGTTTTTTAGAGAAAGCATTGAATGAAGTAACTGGAGTTACATTTTTATGCAGATTAAATACATGAAGATTTTCACATCTCAAAGGAATTTCCACGACTTCAATAAAAAGAGGTTTTGTTTTAATTCAACAATGTTGTCGTACTTATAAAGAGAGCCTTAAATAGACTGCAGTTATGGACAACAGAATGATAAGACAAGAGCCCGACTTCATCTTTCAACCAAAAAAGCACCGACAAGCATGCATATGTTCAAGTTTATTTCCAAATTTGCATGAATAGCCATGTGGGTATCCTGATTTTATTGAACACAATGAGCAATAATGAAGAAAATGACAGCAAATAAATCATCAGACAACAAAGCTCAAAGTGAAGTGATGTTTTATGCTACAATGAAGGAGCAACAGCAAGTTCAGATGGGTTTTATTTCTAAACAAAGAAAAAACTGTTATCGCAATGTTTTCACCATTAACTGTTGTCTCATTTCCAGATTTACAAAGAAAAGCCATGGAGCAAGTTCAAGTAAAACAAGAAGATGCAAAAAGAGTCACTTATCTGTTAAAAAAATTGAGCATAGTGGAGAAGCAAATTCAGAGGAGTGTCATGTGTCGCAGATAGAGGTCGAGTTCATTTATACACCATGAGTTGGGGATAAGTCTGAAGATGTGGCTGAAATATGCCAAGCTTCATGACCAAATCCATAAAGATCAAACTCCACATCTTTTAACCACAGCTCAGACTGTTTCCAAACTTACGGTGGTTAGCTCAAAACCCATTCACACCAGCCCATGTTCAAATAAAGTTGCAAACAAAGAAGGCTGAGTTCATGTAAATGCAGCGCCATATTTTATGGCATGAAGACATGAAGTTACCAGCCGTGGTGGAGAAAGTTGGAACCCGAGTTCCCAAGACATGCATATCGGCAAACATAATGCCAAAGAAAAATAACAAAATAAGAAAAATTTCTAGATACATGCACAGCACCATCTTTATAGCATGAAAACATGGGTTTTGAAGCAGAGAAATAGAGGAGGGCTCGAGTTATGCAACAATTATTTGAAGACTCCAGTTCAAATTAGAGCCCGCGGTGGGAAGAGCTCAAGCTCTCTGTTCTTAAGGTCGATAACTCAAGCTCAAGATTCATGCTCGATATACATGCAAACTGAAGTCACAGCCAAAGATGGAACAAGACAATGAAGTGATGATCTCTAGATACACTCCAGTTCACAGCAAGAAGCCCGAGCTTCCTAAACAAAATGCAAAAGCACCATTATTCATGGTTTTAAACTTCAGAATAAAAAGCATATATACAAAAGCCCGTGATATTCAAAGAAATATGCAAACTGCAGTGGAGGCCGAGTTACCTTCTCAGCATGGTGACAATTACACAGAGGAGTCTCAGCTTCATGACTAAAGCCCAAACTTCATGCAAAGATTCCAATAAACAAAAAAGTCTAACAGTCCAAATGCAGACATGGTGGCGCCAAACAGCAACAAAAACCCTAAGTTTTCCTCAAAAACACAATGCAAAATGAAAATGCCTATGTTGAAAACCGATAAACTTTGAAGTCCACAATGCAAAGTTAAGTTTCTCTCAACCACAGTGCACGACAACACCACTGCAAGTGCCACGACATCATCATCACATGATATGTCAGTGATATTTTATGGGTCATGTTGACCATGGAGTAAAATGTCAAGTGTGGGTGAGTTTAGAAATATGTTGTCGAGTTAGGGTTGTGGTGTCGATTTTTTGGTATGGAGTTAGGGTTTATACATTTAGGGTTAGTTGGTGTTTTTTGTAATATGTATATGTTGATATATATTATAAAGAGGTAAATCAAAATATATCAACATTAGCGGATATGAGTTTAAGGCTAAGTTTTAGGCATGACTTATGCCTTAAATTTAGGGTTTTTTAAATCATGGAGGGCTTTTTAGAAGCTATATTTTTTAACATCAGTTGGGCCTAAAAAATCAGAGTAACCATCTGTTTAGGAGCACCTTTTGAGGGGGATTTCATTTTTCAAAATTGACCTTAGAGGCTATATATTCAAACTTCTTATTCATTTGTAGGGGTTCAGAATTGGAGAGAGAAGTTGTATTAGTGAACATATCGTTCCTTTGCACTTCTTGTATTTTGTAACCAATTTTGCAGATTCTGAAGATAATAAAGCTGGCCTTATTATTCACATATCTTTTCTGAATTATGTCATCAATCCTTTCAAGTTTTATTTTTGCATTTAAGTGTTTATCCCTTTCAAGCATAGATTAGTGAATTGCTCTAAATTCCTATTCTAAGTTATAAAGAATTAACCTTTTGCAGAAATTACCTGTTTGCTGGTTGAATTCCTACCATTAGAGGCACCAAAACCTAATAGTGGATTTTAAACCATCCTAGGCGTTGAGAAGTAAAAATAATTGCAGAATTTAGTAATGTGTGTCTTGTAGGTATAGACTTTCAATTCTGATAAATCTCAATCCATTTGGTGTATCACCCTTTTTAGTTAGTTATTTATTTTTCTTTCTAGTTATCCTTCTCCCTTTTCCCAAAACCATAAAAGTCGGTATTAGGTGATTTCCCAAATCCAATAGGAACCGGCCTAGAATTTGGAGATTCATTCTCTCATCCACCAAAGAGAATGTTTCCATGTTTCAACAGGATGGCTAGATTCTGCATCCATCTATAGGCGCAATCCTGATTGACAACAGTTTTTGGTACGTCCGATGGGACCGAATTGCTACATAGTTCTTTCGAAGTTATTTTTTTATTGTTGTTTTGGTGTGTACAGCAGTGTTTATGCCTTTTTGAAGGTATTTTACCAAGCACCTAGCGACTCTTGTTAAAGGTTTTATTGTAGATTCAATTGCAGATCTATCTTGATCAGAAGAACTCTAACAAGATCAAACAGTGAACGATTCATTTATCAAGAATTACAGCCCAGTAGGAGAGGCAACAGATCAATAAGAAGAAGCAGAGCATCTCAAGCTACAAGAGAAAGAGCCTCTTTGCTCAGGTCTCATTTTTCACTGTTTGAAAATCCTATCTTCGAGGATCAAGCTTCCATTTCTGAAAGCCACAAGGTAATTATTGAAGATTTCAGTTTTCCTGAAGATTTAAGTGTTATTGACAATTTTGGATCAGAATTACCCATTTTTGAGGCATCATCAAAGGATCAGTTTGTTTTTGTAGCATCCACAAGTGGTACTGCTACCCCAGGATTAAAAACATATCAAAGAAAGGTAACGCAAGTTAACAAATCTATTTTGCAATCTGTAGTCTAACAGCAAGTGCAAAATATAGTTCAGCAGCAACTACCACTAGTACAGATGGCTCAAAATTCTCCATTTGTGGCCTTTGATGCTGGCAGCCCATTGCAAATTTTTGTTCATCATGACATTCCATCAGCAGCACTAAAAGTTTTGATGTATTTCAATGGTTAGAATCATATTTTAGCAATTGAGCGTATTAAAGATATTGCTAATTTATGTGGATTACACCAAGTTACTCATGATGATGTAGCATTAAAACTATTAGCGGCATCACTTAAAGGTAAAGCATTAGTCTGGTTTAGAATTTTTCTAGTTAACTCTATTGGTACATGGGATGAGTTAGGTATTGTTTCGATCAGTAAGTTTGAAGATAGATCAGATAATTTGTCTTTGGTGGAGTAGTTAACTACTATTAAGAGAAATATCAATGAGCATATTTATGTTTTCAACTTTCATTTTCAATGAACTTGGGATAGAATTCCAAGATCTGTTAAGCCATATAATGATTATGAATTGTTGTTCTATTTAAGAGAATTTAACAGTGATATTACGCTTATGATATAGTCTATGGGAGGTAATACCTTACCAAATGCTTATAATATTGTTGTTAGAGTAGACAACAGCTTGATACAAGCTAGAAAATTACCTCCAAGGCTTCCAATGCCTTATTGTGCAGAGATACAACCAGTTGTATCAGTTGTTATACCACCTATTGTTGTTGTTCCTCCATTTCCAGCACTTAATATGCAGGTTGTAGCAGAGGAACATGTTGCTCCAGCTCCTATCAGGGAGATAAAGGAGTGGGCTATGGAACTAAAAGACACAAATGATAGCATTCTAAGAACCTTGCAAAATTATGGCAATGAGATAACGAACCTGAAGAGGCAACAAGGCCAATACAATAGGCCTCCACAAGCTTCTTACCAGCAGAATAGGCCATTGAATCAAGCTTCCAGTTCAAACTAGCCAAGACAAGCTCAAGGGCAGCAAAGAAGTTACAATCAAAGAGTTGGTCAAGCATATAATTATGCAACCCTAAGTACCTTCAAGGAGTTAATAGTAATTACTCAAATTAATTATGTGCAAGAAGCAGAATGGTGCAACACATGTAATGATGGGCACTATTGGTTGGATTTCCCTCATGCACTTGAAGCTAGAAGATAGGATGTCCTGAAAGGGAAGCTAGTTAATAGTCAATCTGAGGTACAGTATGATCAATCACAAACACAAGGTAATCCTGATGTGTCTTTGGTAAATTTCAATAATGATGAAGTTGTTTTAGCAGCAAATTTTAACCCCAATCAAGTGTGGAGACCTATAGCAGTAGGAACAAGGTCAAAAGTAAAGGCTGGAACTAATCAACAACCAAATGATAAATTACAACAGCCTGCTATTGCAGTTCAATAGTAGACAAAGCAGCAATTACAAGCTCAAAAAGGAGAAGAACAGTCAATTCAAACAGCAAGTGAGCATGTTGTTTTAAAACAGCACCAAAAGGTTAGTAGTCAAAGCTTCAATATTTTTGATCATTTTAAGAAGACAAATGTTCCCTTGTCCATGTGGGATGTTTTGGCTCTTCCAGGCCAAAAGGACATGTTACAAGAGGCATTACAAGCACTCACACTATCTAATGAATTTTTGTCTCAGTAGAACCCTAAGGTTTTAGTTGCTGCAAGTACAAGTACACCCCAACAATCAGCTAAGTTGATCAAACCTCCTCCATTTTATGTCACTTTCATTATAGGATAGCATCTAGTCCACAATTGCATGATTGATTATGGTGCTACTAGCTCGGTTATGCCAAAGAAAATTGTAGACCAACTAGGCCTCAAGTATGAGCCACTTGAAAGAGTAGTCCAATTAGATGGGACAGCAGTTGCAACTGTAGGAGTTATAAGGGATCTTGATTTAACGTTGCATGCTTGTCCTATTTTTTCAGTTCCTATGGATGTGTACATTATAGATTTGCCTCCTAGCTTCTCTATATACTTGTCAAGAGAATTTACTGCCAAGATAGGAGGTTATCTATCAGCAAATTAGACTCAAATGCTTTTTTGCACAAGGTACGGTACTAAGGTTACTATACCCTCATAACCAATTGCAAAACTATGTGTTGAACAGTATGTTGATAGTGCTGGGAACAAATCAGCAATTATATCATTTGATCAAGAGGAAATACCTGATGTTTTTGAAGCTCAAACACAGATAAGTAAGTTTCCTGATATGTTGTTAGATGATTGGGCAACTGACAATTTAAGAATTTTAGATGAACAAATTGAGGAGCCAAGTTTGGGTAACTATGTTATCCATGAGGTTTCTAATTTTCTTCCAGCTGTGGTACAAAATGCAGAGCTAGATCAGGATCAGAAATCTAATGATGTTTGGAAGCTATTTTTTGATGGTTCACGCAGAAAAATAGGTGCAGGAGGAGGTTGTATGTTGGTTTCACCATCAAATAAAAGGTATTATGCTTCTTTCAGATTCACATTTAGTTGTACGAATAATGTTGTTGAATATGAAGCCCTCACAAATGGATTGAAGTGGTCCATTAAAAGAGGTGTTAGTTGTTTGCAAGTTTATGGAGATTCGGAATTAATTGTAAATCAAGTTAGGAATGTACATGCAACCAATAATGATTTATTAAAAAATTACAAGCATGTCGTATGGGATTTGATTGAAGGTTTTGAAGCTTTTAATCTGCAATCCATTCCTAGAAATCAGAACAAACAAGTTGATAGGCTTGCTGCTATTGGAGCCCAGTATGATATCCCAATAGAAATCAGCAATAGTAAAGGACTTAATTATGTTAAAGTAATTGTTAGACCTATTGTCCCTAACAATGCTGATTGTTGGCAAGTTTTTTAATCTGACCAACATATTGTTAATTTTTTTAGAGAAGAGGTTGAGTTTGCACAACCAAACCAGAAAAGATTGCAGGAGCAATACGAAGATCAGATCATTCAATTAAGGATAAACAAGATGCCCAAAGGTCTTGTGACCTTAGAATCTATTTTTGGTACTAATGGTAAATTCAAAAAGAATAAATCCATCTTGCAGATAAAAGAGGAACATTATGAGGAAATTGTTGTTGCAAAGGATAAAATGCTGAAAATTGGAAAGGTATGTACACCTGAAGAGCGTCAAACCTTTGTTAATTTATGCAATTAATTTCATGATATTAATGCTTGGAGTTATTTAGATTTAAAAGGATTTGATCCTAGTATTTCCTAGCACGCAATTGAATTAGAACTAGGAGCCAAGCCAGTTAGGCAAAAATAGAGGCCAATAAATCCAAAACTAGAGCCTCTCATGATTAAATAATTAAATAAGTTGATTGAGAGTAATATCATTTTCCCAATCAAACATACTTCATGGGTGTCCAATCTGGTTCCTGTTAGGGAAAAGAATGGAGAAATCAGATTATGTGTTGATTTTCGTGACTTGAACAGAGCTTCATTAAAGGATAGACATCCTTTACCTTCAATGGAATAGATCTTGCAGGTTGTTTTAGGTTCAGTACGGTTCTCATTGCTAGATGGTTTCTCTGGTTACAACCAGATTTTGGTGAAGGAGGAGGATAGGTTCAAAATAGCATTTACAACCAAATGGGGAACTATGGCTTATCAGAAGATGCCATTTGGTCTATCTAATGCAGGTGCTACCTTTCAGAAGGCTATGGACAAGGCCTTCATAAATTTGATGTACAGGTTTGTACTTGTTTATTTGGATGATATAACTATATTCTCAAAGAATGCATCAGAACACTTTCAACATTTAAGAGTTATCTTTGAGAGATGCACGGAATACAGTATTTCTTTAAATCCCAAGAAAAGTATATTTATTATTCATGAAGGTAAACTGCTGGAATTTATTGTTTCAAAGGAGGGTATCACTATTGAACCTGAAAGAGTAAGTGTTATTCTTGTCTTACCACTTCCTCTTCATAAAAAGGGCCTTCACAGTTTCTTAGGAAGAATCAACTTTGTTAGAAGATTCATTTCATATATCGTTGGATTACTAATGCCATTAACATCCATGCTCAAGAAAAATATTGCTTTCAAATGGACCAAATAAGGCAAACTCAATTTTGAATTGATTAAGGAAGCATTATCTACTAACCCTACCTTGTTAAATCCTAGTTTTTTAGAGGATTTCATTTTGTATGCATATGGGAATGTTGATAGTATTGCTGCCATGTTAGTTTAGAAAAATGACACAGGTTGTGAGAAGCCAATAGCCTTTTTCAGTCAAGGACTTAAGGACTATGAACTACATTATTCATTTTTTGAAAAGCATATACTTGTTGTAATTAGAAGTCTAAAGAAATTCAGACATGTCCTTTCTAACAATAAGATAAATTTGATGGTTGCACATCCTTCTGTCAAGGAGTTTTTTCTTAATAAAGACTTCAACACCAAAAGGGCTAGCTGGATCACAAAGGAAATGGAATATATTGAAATTAAAGTTACCAAGCTAGTAAGAGGTAAGGGTTTATGTGAACATCTTGCCAGAAATAGAGATAGTGTTCCAAAAGATTATTCAAAAGTGATTTTGGCTTTAGAAGACAATGAACAAGTTGTTGTCCCAGATTTGCTGAATGATTGGATGAAAGAAATGGTTGATTTCTTGCAAACAGGACATTGTCCTGAAGGTTTGGAAAGATCAAAAAGAAGGTATTTTAGATTGCAATCCATTCCTTATTGTTTGTTGGATAATGTACTGTATAGGAGGAATTATAATGGTGTATTACTGAGATGCATCAGTGGAGATCAAATTAATAAGGTTCTAGAAGAATTCCATGATGGACCAGTAGGTGGTCATTTTGTAGCAAGGACTACAGCATTAAAGATAATGAAAGTTGTCTATTTTTGGCCAATCCTATACAAAGATGCCTTCATTTGGGTGAGAAGGTGTTTGAAGTGTGTTGTTTTCTCAAATAAGCAAAGGTTAGCAGCTTTACCTCTTAATCCAATTCAAGTTGAGCAACCTTTTTTCAAGTGGGGCCTCAATTTTATTGTTCCTATAAACCCATCATCAAGTTCAGGTCATAGATATATATTGACAGCAACAGATTATTTTACTAAGTGAACTGAAGTTGTTGCATTAAAGGATGCAAATGAAACTTCAGTTCTAAATTTTTATGAAGATCTGATTGCAACGTTCGGAGCACCTAAATCCATTGTGTCTGATAATGCTTTGGCATTTTTGGGCACAAGAATTACTAATTAGGAAGTAAAGAATAATGTTTATCTTAGTACCTCATCTAATTATTACCCACAGGGTAATGGACAAGCTGAATCAACAAATAAAAATATGATTCGCATCATCAAGAGGACTATTGAAGACAGCCAGCGAGTTTGGAGTCGCAAGTTAAAGAAAGTCTTGTGTGCTAATAGAATCACTCCAAAATGCTTGAAAGGTAACTCACCTTACAAGCTGGTTTATGGAAGAGAGGCAAGGTTGCCAATTTCAGTAGAGTTGCCAAGTTTGACCCTGACCAAGGAATTGGACCTGCTGGACCAGCAGCCTATGGAGGTAAGGTTGGAAGAATTGATAGAGTTAGAAGAGATTAGGAGAGAATCCTTTCAGAAGTTGGAAGAACATCATGTTCAAATAAAGAGGACATTTGACAGAAAAGATGTTGCAAGAGTCTTTCAAGAAGGTGATTTGGTTCTGAAATGGGATGAGATGAAGAGCAAACCTAGTAAGCATTCAAATTTTGATGCCATTTGTGATTATAGGATGCAAGGCCTATAACTCTTTTCAGCTCTCAAGTATGGAAGGATAAGAATTGCCAATCCCAGTTAATGGGATCCACCTCAAGCGTTGATTTTGAGATTAGTTTGGTGTGAATAAGTCCTTTGCACATAGTTAGTTTCCTTTCATTTAGTTACAGTTAGTACTTCTATTCCCATAGTGGTCACATCAAGAAGATACACACCATGCATAATCAAGAACCCATGAGGTTTTTAGATTATAAATGATGAATAACTCAATAATATAACCATGGTGGAAAGAGAAGTTTCTTTTCAGATAGTTTTCTTTGTAGTTTTGATGGTTAGAATAAACAAAAACAACAAGATCAATCACATGATATGTGCGTGAACATCATACCTATCATATGAGACATGGATAATTTCTACTATCCCATATCATACGTATCATGCCCACACCTATACCATGCAACCGAGGTTACTGTTCAATCTCATTCTACCTTTGAGTTTAGTTTGTTTCTATTTATGGAAACCATCATCATCATCCGAATTATGTCCATCATATGATACATGGAAAAATTATGTTATATCACATCATAAGCATAGGTTCAGATAGCAATGATGAAGTGTCAGGTGTTGTTCATTGATAGTTTTTGCTTTCTCTAAGTGATGGTCGACACAAGTTTCAGTTTAGTTTTAGTTTTCAGTTGGTTTTCAGTTTAAGAAGTTCAGTTGTTCCTAAAGTTGAAGACTCTAGCCCAATGGATAAGCAAAAGGCAACTGGTCTGATTTTTTTCAGCAAGCAAAACACCCCTGGGAGGTCGCCAGAAAATGTTATCATTTTAGTTGCACACTAATTTGGTAAATTGATTATTATCTTACATTGAATTATGGATTTGATAGTTGTTGTCCTAAGTGCAGAATTACTTAAATTGAGAAGAGACAGTACACATACAGCATAGCAATTATAAACATCAAAAGGTTGCATAAAGGTGTTAGAGTACTCATAGTTAGCTAATAATTAAATGATTTAATTATTAGCCTATTATACTCTTTAGTGCTTAAGTTTCACTTAGGCAGCGCTTTATAATTCTTTAGGGTTTTTAGCCTTTAGGGTTTCGTGTTTCCTTTTATAAGGATTCACTTCTTTCATTTCAGTAAGGAGATCGTATTGTAATTTTATTTTGTTAATAGAAGTTTATTTCTGTCAAGATGATTTTCCTGTCTCTGGCCTATTGGCCGCCATAGCTGCCTTTTTCTCTTCTGTTTTGCTTCCTCTCGTAGCAGTTATGCATGCAGGTTTCTTGGGTTGATTTGCAGTTCAGCAAATCTAACATGGTATCAAAGCTCTCCTGCTGGTTGCTGTTCATACTTTGTTGAAGCTTTCAGACTCCGAGGGCTTCAAAGGGTTTTCCAGTGTTTTTTGTGGTTTTTAAGGGGCAAGCTTTGGTTATGGTCACTTTGGGCTCAAACGGACATTGTCATTGAGCTCAGAGGACCCCAAAACCCCAGAAATGACATAACATTTGTCCATTTTGGACTACTGGGCTCTGAGGCAAAAAAAAATTGGTTTCTGTGTCGTACAGCACATAAACCGAGGCGAAAAAAAATTAAAAAAACCATTTTTTTAATGGTTTTGTTTGTTTTAAAAGCGCGCGCTGTGTATTCAAAAACGCGCCGCCCCCGGCTGCGCATTTCCCCGCCGCCACCAGTCTTCACCGCCGGCTCTGCCGACCCTTCTCACCGCGGCCCCCGCCGCCCGCTGCCCACAGCGCCTGCTCTCCGCCGGGCCCCTGTTTGAAAAGGCGCTGCTCCGCCGACGAGCACCCGGCCACCACCGCCGCTGCCGCCCGGCAGGCCTTTCCAGCCCCCGCGGGCTCTATTGCTTAGCTGCACAGTCATATGACAGACCAGGGGTTGCGGCCCAGCCCCCGGAGCGCGCCATGCGCCCGGGGGCCTTTTTTTTTAGCCCCTGGGGCTTGTTTTATGGCTTTTAGGGCATTTTGGGGCCTTCTCACTGTTTTCGCTTTATAAGGAGCATACGGAGGTCTTTTTTGGACTTCCTTATATCGTCGGAAAGCTCTCTCCAAGATCTTTTCGACTACAGTGATTTGGTTTTTTGGGTCTATAGTTTTAATAGATTTTTTTTCTGTTGAAGTCTGATGTTTTGTTTTGCCTTCCGGGAGTCATATCTGGCTCATCCGGACTCCTTTTTCGGCAAACAAAATATCGTCGGAAAGCTGGTTTAGTGTGCTATTCAGTGGCAGAGGTTATTTTTCTAGATTCTGCTTTGGGTTTTCACTCCTCCGCGTTTGGCAGTTTATGCCCTCTGGTGGATTGCTTGGTTCTACAGGTCCAGGGATCTCTTCTTCTGAGTTCATAGCTCACTCTTCTTTCTGACTTCTAAGCTTGTAAGCTCTTCTGATACATTTTTGTTCTGTAAACACACTGAGATAAAGTGCCTTCTTCTGCATTTCTGAGATTTCGAGCACCTTATATGGTTTTAGTACTCGCACTCTGTTATAAAGTGCCATGGGGGGTTATGATGTTCTTTAGGCGCATCCACCTTTCTCAAGTGAGCATACCTTCCACGACATTAGCCCATGTAGTGTGTCTGTGACACCGCCCTTTATCCTGTGTGTGTGCTTCTGTTGCACTGTTGGGGTTCCTGGTTCTTCTTCTGCAGATGTTTCTGGCATTGCATTTCAGTGTTCCTGTCACCTCTCCCAGTTCAGCATTATGGGAGGGTTCACCTGTTGGTTCTATTGCTTCCTGGTTTGATTGATCAACTCTTCAGACACTTGTCTTCTCTACCTAGTCATGCACTTCAGTGGGGGTTCCAGCAGTATCTTCTGACAGAGTTTTCAGACATGCTTCGGAGATGTTTCTTACTCTTTTCTTGTTCCTTTCTCTGGGACATCTTTTCCCTTTATGTTTTGGGTACCTGATCAGGCCTAGTTGTCGGGACCCTTCTTTCCTGCTTTCTGCAGTAGTTATCTTTTTTGCTTCTCCCTAAGTTGCACTTAAGGGGGGGTGTTAGAGTAGTCATAGTTAGCTAATAATTAAATGATTTAATTATTAGCCTATTATACTCTTTAGTGCTTAAGTTTCACTTAGGCAGCGCTTTATAATTCTTTAGGATTTTTAGCCTTTAGGGTTTCGTGTTTCCTTTTATAAGGATTCACTTCTTTCATTTCAGTAAGGAGATCGTATTGTAATTTCATTTTGTTAATAGAAGTTTATTTCTGTCAAGATGATTTTCCTGTCTCTGGCCTATTGGCCGCCATAGCTTCCTTTTTCTCTTCTGTTTTGCTTCCTCTCGTAGCAGTTATGCATGCAGGTTTCTTGGGTTGATTTGCAGTTCAGCAAATCTAACAAAAGGTACATCCATTCAACACTACTATTCAAATATTGAAGACAAAATACATTATTTTTTGCATTCATGTTAACATTGATGTTTTTCTCTAAGTATTGATCAGATTTAAACTTTCAAATCTCATAATTGATCATTACATTGAACATTCAAAGTGAATGTAATAAACAAGTATTCCTTCATAGGTTACATCTTTCAATTGTAAACATAGAGAAGATGTACAATGTTGAAAGTAATAAAAGAGCATTAGAAGATTTAGGGATCCAAGCATTGCCTTGGAAAGGTCTTCTGCATTCTGGTAACCGGTCATCTGAATCTACATGTCTTTGTGTCCATGTCTTTATCTTTCTGTTAGCTCTGCATTCTTGTCCCATTTTAAGTCTTCCTCCAGTTTTGTCCTACATCATGAAGAGAGAAGATATTTATATCCAAATTGGATCTAAGAAATACATAGATACCTAAAACAACATGCTACAATCAAGACTTCAGAGTTATACATCCATATAAACATCAATGCAATAACCAGGTATACATCTACAATAACTAAATAAAGTATTAAAGGGAGATATTCTATGAAACCTTTAACTGCATATAGTTGTTATCCTGCATTGAGAAGGAGTTGCTATTTAGGAAAGCAGAGCATCCACATATTAGGTCAGTAAACCCAACCAGCAAACCAACATTCATACATAAATGTCATCCCACGTGACATTTACATACAAATATTAATTAGCTGATTGTATCCATTAACCTAACATGTGGACTTGGTGGTGTGTGCAAGCGAGAGATGTTCATAAATTCTAAAGTATAAAATGCACAAGCAAGAGAAATGCAGTACACAATAATTGTTACAAAGTGTGTGCATGTTGTTACAATTCAACACTATTGATGCAAATAAGCAAAGCACACTGATGATGCTAGAAATCAGAAGATGGATGCTCCAAATTAAAATGGGATGATCTAATACTATTAAAAGAGAAGATGCCAAAAGTAGAGATGAATTACAATTAGCTAATGAGGTAACCCTGTTATTCATTTTTGAAAGAGAAGATCATTTATAATGTGGGTTGAAATAGAATGAATATGTAGATGTAGAGACTTAGATAACAATGCATTCATACAGAAAATCAAATGAAACAATGCACAAAGATAATTCAGAAAAACAGAGAACACTAATGTTGTTACAGATTAGAATGCATATGTAAAAGATCTAACTGTGTGGTTATCAAAAATGGAAATTGTATGCACATGGTTTATACATTATTGACATCACATAAGTACTTTATCTCAGTACTGTTCTGAACATTATCATCTCTGAATAAAAATCTATGGGAAAAGAAAGCAGTGATATCCTTTTTATAACAATAGGCATATACAAAATGAAATATTAGTATTGATGTTATAAGCGATGTATGTGCAAAATAGGATGAGCATGTGCAAAATATGGAGTCAACAATGATGTATTTAGCTATAATATGCATGTCATAATGATCAATTGATGTCATATGTTCAAATAAAGAAGAGTAATAGCAATGTTGTTATAAAAGATGCTAGGTAATTAAAATTGGCATCTAAGTAATAAATGCATAGGCATAAGTATTCACATATGCAATGATTCTCAAAAGGAAAAGTTTGTCACTATTAGTGTCTAGGATTGAAATCAAACACTATTTCCATGTATGTTTAGAGTACATCATTTATTCATTTAAAAGAGGCAACATAACAGTATTATTACTTAATGCTCTTAAAAGAAAGGAATATGCATATTAACATTGATATCCATTTATTCATATGTTCATGAGAATGGATCCAAAACATGGTGTATTCATGTTTTGACTCTGAATCAGCCGAAGAATCAAATGGTGTTGCGGTAATTCATGCTTTCAAAGAATGAGGTTAAGTATAGTATCTATGTGTTTCAATGGTAAAACCCGAGTTACATAACAGCAAGTTCAAGCAAACAATTTTATTCTAGTGTGTTGAAATGCAGTGTGATGGGTGTTCATCAGCTAAGTAATGTTGTCATAACAATGTTCGTGTTTGAATCAATTTGAGGAATTCAATGCATGCAGTAAATACAGTCAAGAAGAAGATGTGCATGATGAGTTTCAAGTTATGAACATTACCCATGGGAGTCACGAGCTCGTGCTCGAACCCTATGGGTGATGATTCTTATAAAATTATGTAAACATTGTATTTATACATTACTTCTTGCACAGAAGCTGCATATTTAAAAGAAATGTTCAGACAAGTAATAATGGAAATCAAACATGTAATGTGTGTAGTTCAACAAGAAAATGCTCTCGGCTTCAACAGTAGGAGTGTTGTTATGTTATGATCATGTTGTAAATTAAACATGTAATATGTTTATTTCAAACTTGAAATGTTTATTTCTCAGCAACAGAAAGAAGATGTGTCGAGTTCTTTTATAAATGATAACTCACTGTTATTTAAAATGAGAATACAGTATAACAATGATATCAACTTAATTCAGAGTTGCAGACAGAAGAAAATGCTCTCAACTTCAACAACTAAAAGATGTTTTATATTCTATGCCAGTAAAACAAAGGATATAGATTTTGGCCTCAACAGAAGAAGATGTGTTAATGCTTACGACAGTATGGTCGTGTTTTTTAGAGAAAGCATTGAATGAAGTAACTGGAGTTACATTTTTATGCAGATTAAATACATGAAGATTTTCACATCTCAAAGGAATTTCCACGACTTCAATAAAAAGAGGTTTTGTTTTAATTCAACAATGTTGTCGTACTTATAAAGAGAGCCTTAAATAGACTGCAGTTATGGACAACAGAATGATAAGACAAGAGCCCGACTTCATCTTTCAACCAAAAAAGCACCGACAAGCATGCATATGTTCAAGTTTATTTCCAAATTTGCATGAATAGCCATGTGGGTATCCTGATTTTATTGAACACAATGAGCAATAATGAAGAAAATGACAGCAAATAAATCATCAGACAACAAAGCTCAAAGTGAAGTGATGTTTTATGCTACAATGAAGGAGCAACAGCAAGTTCAGATGGGTTTTATTTCTAAACAAAGAAAAAACTGTTATCGCAATGTTTTCACCATTAACTGTTGTCTCATTTCCAGATTTACAAAGAAAAGCCATGGAGCAAGTTCAAGTAAAACAAGAAGATGCAAAAAGAGTCACTTATCTGTTAAAAAAATTGAGCATAGTGGAGAAGCAAATTCAGAGGAGTGTCATGTGTCGCAGATAGAGGTCGAGTTCATTTATACACCATGAGTTGGGGATAAGTCTGAAGATGTGGCTGAAATATGCCAAGCTTCATGACCAAATCCATAAAGATCAAACTCCACATCTTTTAACCACAGCTCAGACTGTTTCCAAACTTACGGTGGTTAGCTCAAAACCCATTCACACCAGCCCATGTTCAAATAAAGTTGCAAACAAAGAAGGCTGAGTTCATGTAAATGCAGCGCCATATTTTATGGCATGAAGACATGAAGTTACCAGCCGTGGTGGAGAAAGTTGGAACCCGAGTTCCCAAGACATGCATATCGGCAAACATAATGCCAAAGAAAAATAACAAAATAAGAAAAATTTCTAGATACATGCACAGCACCATCTTTATAGCATGAAAACATGGGTTTTGAAGCAGAGAAATAGAGGAGGGCTCGAGTTATGCAACAATTATTTGAAGACTCCAGTTCAAATTAGAGCCCGCGGTGGGAAGAGCTCAAGCTCTCTGTTCTTAAGGTCGATAACTCAAGCTCAAGATTCATGCTCGATATACATGCAAACTGAAGTCACAGCCAAAGATGGAACAAGACAATGAAGTGATGATCTCTAGATACACTCCAGTTCACAGCAAGAAGCCCGAGCTTCCTAAACAAAATGCAAAAGCACCATTATTCATGGTTTTAAACTTCAGAATAAAAAGCATATATACAAAAGCCCGTGATATTCAAAGAAATATGCAAACTGCAGTGGAGGCCGAGTTACCTTCTCAGCATGGTGACAATTACACAGAGGAGTCTCAGCTTCATGACTAAAGCCCAAACTTCATGCAAAGATTCCAATAAACAAAAAAGTCTAACAGTCCAAATGCAGACATGGTGGCGCCAAACAGCAACAAAAACCCTAAGTTTTCCTCAAAAACACAATGCAAAATGAAAATGCCTATGTTGAAAACCGATAAACTTTGAAGTCCACAATGCAAAGTTAAGTTTCTCTCAACCACAGTGCACGACAACACCACTGCAAGTGCCACGACATCATCATCACATGATATGTCAGTGATATTTTATGGGTCATGTTGACCATGGAGTAAAATGTCAAGTGTGGGTGAGTTTAGAAATATGTTGTCGAGTTAGGGTTGTGGTGTCGATTTTTTGGTATGGAGTTAGGGTTTATACATTTAGGGTTAGTTGGTGTTTTTTGTAATATGTATATGTTGATATATATTATAAAGAGGTAAATCAAAATATATCAACATTAGCGGATATGAGTTTAAGGCTAAGTTTTAGGCATGACTTATGCCTTAAATTTAGGGTTTTTTAAATCATGGAGGGCTTTTTAGAAGCTATATTTTTTAACATCAGTTGGGCCTAAAAAATCAGAGTAACCATCTGTTTAGGAGCACCTTTTGAGGGGGATTTCATTTTTCAAAATTGACCTTAGAGGCTATATATTCAAACTTCTTATTCATTTGTAGGGGTTCAGAATTGGAGAGAGAAGTTGTATTAGTGAACATATCGTTCCTTTGCACTTCTTGTATTTTGTAACCAATTTTGCAGATTCTGAAGATAATAAAGCTGGCCTTATTATTCACATATCTTTTCTGAATTATGTCATCAATCCTTTCAAGTTTTATTTTTGCATTTAAGTGTTTATCCCTTTCAAGCATAGATTAGTGAATTGCTCTAAATTCCTATTCTAAGTTATAAAGAATTAACCTTTTGCAGAAATTACCTGTTTGCTGGTTGAATTCCTACCATTAGAGGCACCAAACCCTAATAGTGGATTTTAAACCATCCTAGGTGTTTAGAAGTAAAAATCATTACAGAATTTAGTAATGTGTGTCTTGTAGGGACAGACTTTCAATTCTGATAAATCTGAATCCATTTGGTGTATCACCCTTTTTAGTTAGTTATTCATTTTTCTTTCCAGTTATCCTTCTCCCTTTTCCCAAAACCATAAAAGTCAGTATTAGGTGATATCCCAAATCCAATAGGAACCGGCCTAGAATCCATAGATTCATTCTCTCATCCACCAAAGAGAATGTTTCCATATTTCAACAGGATGGCTAGATTCTGCATCCATCTATAGGCGCAATCTTGATTGACAACAAGTCTTTTTAACTATTTTTTCTAAATTGTTCATTTGAAATGCTTTCCCCGCTACAGCGATTAGGGCTTCGGTTGTTGCTGGCCATGTTGGGGGCACCCAGGCTTCTCCTGCCGCCGCTGCATCTGTCCTTGTTGGTGGCGCTCGGGCTTCTCCCAGTGTGAATGCTTCCCTTCGTGTTGGTGGCACCCGAGATTCTCTTGTCGCCGCTGCACTTACTGGTGGCGCTCAAGCTTCTCTTGGAGTGGATGTTGTTGTTAACACTGTCATCGTTGCTTCATTATCCCAGCCCCATCCTTCTCTGGGTCTATTATGGTTTATGTTCCCTCATCGACGGCTCGGGTTGTTTGCTCCCAGTCTGTTCCTCTGGTGTTTCCAACGAATCTTCCAGCTTCTCGGGTCTCCTCTCTGCGAAAATATTTTGCATCTAAGCAGTCTGTGGCTTCTAGAGATAGGGGTGCAGCCCCTCTCCGTGTCTCCAACCCTCTAATCCTCTCACTGGATGCTGAGGTTGTGGAAGACATTGATTTTGTGTCCTCAATTTTTGAGGAACATGGTCTTATATGCAGGTTTAAGGGCCTCTGGCCGAGTCTTCCTGATCTACATGCTTGGGTCTCTCGCCATTGGGAACCAATCATTTTTGAAACTGTTCACATTTTCCCTATGGCAAGGGGTTTTTTCATTGCCAAGTTTGAGAGGGCTGCAGATAGGAACTTGATTCTATGTGATCATTTTTCTAGCTAGGATGCCCGGTGCATGCTCATGATGAAGCCTTGGCATCCTGACTTTGATGCCTCTTCTGAGTCTTTCTCAAAGGTTCCTACTTGGGTGAGGCTTCCCCACCTCCCAATTCATTTCTGGGTTAACTCTCTTCTAGAGGCTGTGGGTGAGGCTCTTGGGGGTTTCCTGATGGTTGATGAGGAATCAGATGATATTCTTCACTCAACTTATGCTAGAATTTTTGTTGATTTGGATATTTCCAAAGGTCTTCTGGAAAAGATAATGTTGAAGCATTCTAAAGGGTCATGGATCCAATATTTGGATTATGAAGGTCTCCCCAAATGTAGGAGATGTTTTAAAACTGGTCACTTAGCGGACCAATGTGGATTGGAAAAGGTTAAAAGACCTGCTTCTTGGTGGAAGGGGGCCTCTTCCCGACATTATTCTATTGTGAAGGACTCATCTATCAGAATTTTTTTTCATGTTGTTTCTTCCTCTCAAGAGAATGCTAAGACCATTGTGCCTCTTGGGACTGCTGTTGACTCTTCCCCGGGAGTTCATCCCCTCCCTAGGATGTCTCCTTGTACTGAATCAGTTGTTCAGGGCTCTGCTGGTAGTGAGGCTTCTGCTCCTATTACTGGGAATGCTTCGTTGGTTACTTTTGGAATGGTCGCTACTGAGTCACCTCCCAATGGTGCCTCCTTGGATACTCCCGGTCCTATCCTGGGACAATCTCTTGACTCTCAGTTTTTGGGATTCCTGATTCTTGACTCGATTTCTAGGCTGGAAATGGCCAAGAGAGTGGATGATGGGTGGACTTTTGTTAAAGGAAAAAAAATCTAAACATCTGCCCTCGTTTGACATTTCTCTCCGTTCCCAGAAGGGGAAGAAATAGTATTGGGATTTCCTTTGCTGACAGTTGTTTTGCTGCCTGTTGGAAGCTAAAGGGCTGCAGGACTTAATTGTGTTATTCTTCTAGTAGCATTTTTTTTGGTTGAGGTGCTAGATCCCTTACCGAAACCTCTTTTTTTTATCCAAGTTGAGGGAACATGTTGTAAAACCCTCGTTGTGGTCTTGTTTTTTGAGTGTTTTCTTGAAAATCTTTTGTGACCTTGTACAGGGTTTCGAGGCCCCTTCAAACCTATATTTACCTTAATCAAAAACTATTTTTTTTTCTAATAGGAAGAAACTTGCTTATATGTACATTTCTCCTAAAAAATACTTGTACTTAAATAACCTCCTAGAAAGCTTGGACATTTCCATGATTTGTAACATTGTAATAGCACAATTCAAAAAAACATTCAGGGAGGAGAATGCATATCAAATAGACTAACTACCAAAAAAGTTATTTTTCATCTTTCAACTATAATATTACATTAGGCTGAAATCTTTTTGGGATTACATTCAAAGATATAATTAAACTTTGATTATTGTAGTGTATTCAAATCTTTTCAAAATATAATTGAGCTTAGAATTTTGGTCATTAGCTACTGGTTCAAATTCGTCTATACATGCCACACCGCCTTCAACTAGACAAAAATGTTTAATATCTCATCCATATACATGTCAATCAAGGAGTTCACTAAATTGAGCATAGATATTTGATCTATGTTACACAATTTATCACCTAATATAGTAAAATGTAAAGGATGTCCACATTTGACCATACACAAATGTTGACCCATCTTCATGCATAAATTGCATCACTAATTATCAAACATTTTGTATGACTCCAGTAGCTCTTAAAATTTTATAAATGACAAAATCGAATAACTATATTTTTAATTTGATAGCTATTACAACTATCATCGGATCTCAATCCCAATGAGAGAAAATCCTAAAGCAAAGCTATGTTTTACATAATGGAAAGCTTTTTTCTAGATAATCTAGGGTTAAGTGAAACAACTAAAAAGAGATTGATGAAGGTAATAACTAGTCATAAATTCCAATATATTTTATTACTATAACAAAACAAGGTAGATTTATTCTTCTTTAAGAGTGATTAGTTTGACAATTCAATATCATTTGTATATGATAGTTACATTCTATGGTTAGACATGGATACTGCAAAGCCCGACCAATGGACCAATCAACAACCACTAAGTGCTTGCACTTGGAGGTCAACAATTCAAATCCTATGCTCCTAAAGGTCTCTTCCAATTGGACTTTACTAAGATGAGGCAATATAATGATGGTTGCTAACAAAAATCAGAAAACTAGTGAGCTAAAGCATTTGATCAAATGAAGCAATGAAGGTTATGGACTACCACAGTCACCTTGGTGGAGATAATGATGGATAGTAACCAATTTCCCTATAGAACACATTTAGTAAAAATTAAAAAATAAAATAAAATAAATCCATATGGTGGAAAAAAATTATTTGTTTTGTGGCTAATTAGTTATAGTTGAAAAATCATGAAAAATGTTGATATTGTGATTCACAAACCTAAACAATTGAATGAATGAAAGATTTTAATAACGTCTGCAAGGCCTAAGCAGCCTATGGGACCCCTAAGTAGGACACAACCCATAACCGAGTGCCAAGACCTTAAGCACTTTGTAACTTCTTCTTTAAATCTGCTCTTCTACAATGAAATTTGATCACTAGGTTTATTGTTGTTTCTTCAAATAAAGTACTTAAGTTGTCCCCTTCTAAAATATCCACATAGCTAGAATAGATGTCATTGTACGTTCTTCAATGAGTCATTATATGATTGATTAAAACAAAATAACCTATTGAAACATGAACCAACCAAGGCGACTCATTGCCTTCTAGTAACTAGGAGTATGAAATTGCTCTCAGATCATTGCAATCCCAGTGACTTAAGACTATCTAAATGAAGGATTTAAACTAATATGAAATGCAAGTGGGCATTCCATGATGAAATATCACTCTATCTCTACCACTCCCCTATTGCAGAATAGGCATTATCCTTTTTCCCCAATCTTCCTTAGGTATCATCTACCTATTTCACACCTCAAATGATGAGAACTAGTCCTAAGTTGAGCTATAAGCATTTTTGCTCTCCATTTGATGTTTTCTCATATGTATGCTTGTGCTCCATGGTCTCTTGTGGGGTTAAATTCTTTGATATAGCAGTTTTTTTAATGCCCCTTTTGTTTTGACCAAAAACCACTCTTGAAGTTTCCCTCAAAAACTTTTTTATTTCCCCATTATTATCGAGACATTATTGTATGTTAACATTCCATTTTTTCATTAATTTGTCATTTTGCTTCATCCACCTAGCTTAACAATCGGACCATGGTCGAAGCTTCCAAAAGGAAGATACATGTTTTTGCCAATAAGATCTCATAAGGGACAACAATTTTAATTTTGAGACTGATGATGATTATATGTTTTTGTGTTCATTCTACTTGCCTCCATTTGTGATCTAACATGTTGATGCCTCCAAATTTTGCATCCATAAAGGGTAAAGGATCACTAGGGTGACCAACAAACCAAAAAGCATTTTCTTAGTTTTCCAATCTCGCAACTCTACATTCTTACATCCATTTAGTAAGGAATATAGTGTTTTCTAGCCTCACTAAATTATTTTTGCTCTAGACATTTCCCAAGTGAGTCCCCAATGTATTTGTACTCATTCACTATCTCTAAAGGATTGTGTTATGTGTCTTCTTGTTTCTTTTCAAAGAGATCAACGCTTTGGTTTTGCCAGTGTTCACTTGCATCGCTAAATAAATTGACATTGCTATTTGGGAAAAAGTGCGGTATTTTTTTAGCCAAAAAAATCATATCGCACAATATTTCTCTCAAAAAATCGACGGTAAAAAGAATATAAGTCGAATGCATAAAGTGAAATAGGCAATTTTTAGGGTTTTCATAAAGTTATTTGCAACCTGTTTCATTTTTGGAGCCTGCAACAACAAAAGAGAAGGTGTTTTTCTTTGCAAGACCCATGAAAACTTATGCTATAGTGAATGTTAAAAATTTAAAAATATTAAAATGTATGGACAATAATTTGATGCTTAAAAACACACACAATCAAAAACCAAAAATCTAGCTCTAAACATAAAGTTGTAGTTATACATTATTAATATTACAAACTTACATCTATAATATATTATTAAATTGGTATTTAATGTTCATATATATATATATATATATATATATATATATATATANTTTATATATATATATATATATATATATATATATATATATATATATATATATTAGATATTTAGATGTATTAATAAATCTATATGTTTCATAAATTTATGAATTTTATTATATAGATTTATAAACGATGAACCTATATTTAAGTTTAGAAATCTATATTTATTATCATTAATTTATCTATCATAGTTTCGTATATTTATAATTACATAACATAGTAATATTTGTTATTATTAATTTATTCATAATAATTTTTAAAAAATAATTTAAAAAATTATATATTTTCAAATGTTTGATAGAAGTGTCAGATTTCTTCACTGAGTGTTTGGCAAGTTCTGAGTTTTTAAATATTTTGGGCTGCAGAGATATTGCAGAGCCCTAGTTTTTCAACTACTGTCCATAATAAAAGGAATACCCCTCGATCATTGATAGTCCTGCTAAGGGGCAAAAATGGTGATAGCACTAAACTCCACAGAATCATCTCTTCCACTTTGTAGTATCACCAGCGTTAGTAATGTTCTACCTACACTATTTATAAGTTTAAGAAGGTACTGTAACCTTTCTCCATTACTTTGAAGTTATACAAGGTAAAAGAAAAAGGAAAGCTGGTTTTTTAAGACACCACCAAAGAAGACACTAAATTAGTGTATAGGACGTCCCAGGGTAAGGATTTCACATATATACAGTGCATTAAGGTGTACAATACAACCCTACACCTGTCTAGAATCAAATGTGTCCTCCAATGTGAAATACACACACCTTGATCATTAGGCACACTCAAATTGTACAAATTCAGTGAAAAAGACAGCAAGCCGACCACTTTGTTTGCATTCAAATCAAATCATTTCTGAAGACCAGAAGTATTCCTACCATTTGAATTCTAAATCATCTTAGACATATCCTTTTAAGTTGTGCACATATCATAATCAGCCATCCAGTAATCTAGTTCATTAAAAATGTCTTCCGTATTTGCAATGTACCAATGATTAGATAGACATATTCAAGCAGATGATTCACATTGCGTAACATGTCAATGCAGCACATAAGCCAGTCAGGAATTCATTCCATTTCATTCTGAAATCACGGAAAACGGGGCTATACTGCCATTAAATTTTACTGGTTCATAGGTGAAATTGTTTAGAAATTTAGAAGCTAATGTGCACTAATCTTATTTGTTTCATAATAATCCCAGTTTGAAGGGTTAAAAGTCCTCAGATGCTTTCACATGGAAGATAAAACTACTTTCATCAAGTTATGCCTTCATTAATTCAAGCTGGTTTTGCAATGCTGTGAATGTAGGTGTATTGTCAGTTCTTGAAGTGCAGGTGTAGTTCGCTCTCAAAATCTGAAAAAGAATATTAAGTAAATGAGCAAGGAAATCTAGTTGTGAGCTTCCACAAGAGGAATCTAATTAGCCAGATTGCTGTCTGGCTTAGTTGTAACCTCAAGAAAGACGTCTACCTTAATATTTATATTCTTTAGTACAATTGTGATCAAAAATAACAATGAGCTTGGGGTTTATTATGCTGTTTGTCAACCAATTGATCAGTCAATATTTATTATTGAAAACACCACCATAAACGTATAAAGACTTGTTTATGTTTGATATTTTGGCGTTATCTAAATAATTACGAAGTAATTGACACATAGCTTGGCGACATTTGTCTCCATTTCTATATTTCAGCATTTGCCAATAGGTTCTCCATTACTTCTTTTTCCCTAAATATAGGCATATTTTGCTATCTGAAAAAGTTTGAAATGCCATTTTGGAAGTGTCATTTTCATCAGCAAGTTGAACAAAATTGTGTGCAGCAAGCAAAAGTAGATATTATATGAGTTTGATAAGATGTTTAATATGAGTTTGATAAGATGGTTAACAGGAAAAAAAACAATATTTAGTGAGTCAAGTGTTGAGATTGAGTTACTTATGCCATAGATGTAGATCAAATTCCAAGACTATATTCTAATCCATAACATACTAGTTTTAAACTACCCATGATGGGCAATCAAGATAGAGAGATCAACAATAAAAAATATTGCTTTCTTGGTAATCGAACAATGAACATGATTGATTCCAACAAGTCAATCCTTAGATTAATCACCAACGAAAAAATCCTTTTCTAAAAGGCATCATAGATGCAAAAACTATACTTAATGAGTAGTTAACAAATACAAAATAAATGATGTACAAAGCTTGATTTAAGCATTCAAAACCCAGTTTTAAACGTCACTATCATTTGTGCAGTTTGTTGAAAGTTATTACAGTACTTTTGTTTCTTATAAATATAAGCAGTTTCTGATTTCAGCATAGTTTTGGAAATACCCTTTTTGTAGATCCCTAATTTTCATATTCTAGCAATGTCAACAACATTCAGGGTAGCATGCACAATCAAGTAGATATTAAGACATTTGATGGAAAGGCTAACTGAAAATAAACGGTAGTGGCAGGTCATGTCTTGAGATAGGATCATTGATTCCTCATAGTGTCAATCAAACTACAGATTACATTGTAATTAAGAGCACGACATTTCAAACTGCCCATGAAAAGGCAATCAAATAAGGAAAAATTATTGCTTTGAAGGTAACTAAACCGTGAATGTGACTGATCCCAACAAACCATATTTAGTAACTTCAAAAACATCCTCTTCTTCCAAAAGTCACCGACAGAAATAAAAATACTACAAATTATTGCTTAAAATTAACATCCTCTTCTTCCAATAGTCACCGACAGAAATAAAAATACTACAAATTATTGCCTAAAATTATCTGAACCGTCTTTTTTTTCATGCATTGTTACTTCTCTAATAATACCAGAGTCTCTCTTGCATACATACCGTGTATCTTGATAACAAATCACATATTCAGACATAATATGCCCCACTTGAAAGGGTGATAAATCAAAATATCAATAGCTGAACTCAGCAGTGAGGTCTGAAATCCTTCTTTGTATAAATTTCAGGACATTGCATCATTGTCAGAGACTCAAAGCTACCTTGAGCAGCACCAAACTCTGATCACTAAGTTACAAACTTACATTTCCTATTTGATGTCATTAATAAACAATTAGCAGCTTGAAGAAGGTGGTCTTCTAAGCTCTTTGATGCTAAACCTCCTTGAATTAAGTGCCACATTATTCTGAAAACATACAATCAATTTGGCACACAAAAACATATTGAAAATTTCTAAATTATAGGACTAACATTTGAAATTAAAGCTAGAAATACAATTCATGCATCTAGGAAGTGGTAAGATAGCAACCTGTACATCCAGTAATAAAGAGTTCAATGCTAGAGTTATTGAAATATGTAATGAATTTGTACTCAGAAAGAAGTTTTTACTTTTGTGTCACTGATTGGGAGGGGAAGGTGGAAATCAGAATTATCTAGAAGACTCAACACATCTCAAAGTCCATTATAACTCTCAACAGTAGGAAAAATAAACAATTTCCTGTTCTCACACCAAATTGAAAAAAATGCAATCTGACACTTGTATTTTCATTTCCTGCACTATCAAACAGATTTTGCGTCCCAAACAGAATATTTCTTTTTGCCAGAATGTTTTTGTATATTGATATGTTTTCAGTCTTTCAAGTTTTCCTGGGCATTTGCTGATTGCGAGTTATCTCGTCCTTCAGCTTTGATGAGACACTGCCAGGTCCGAATCATGCAACTTTGATGATGCTCAAACTATTGGTAATGTACATGATTTATGAATCTTTATGAGAATTTTATATATATAGTTGCAAGTTAACTCATCCTTTGACTTCCTAAAACACTGCAAGGTCCTCTTCATGCAACTTTAATGATGTTCAAACTAATAGTGATGTTCGTGATGCAAGAATCTTTGAGATAATCGCACGAGTATGTGTGTGTGTGTATAAACTAGTGTATATATACATATATATGTGTTTGTATGCATGTGTATATGGATATCTGTGTATAGGGATATACATATGTATATGGATATGTATGTACATTGAAGCATGCATGTATAATTACACACACATAGAAGCACGTATATATAAGTATACACACAAATATATCTAGTAGTATGCTAAAAGAAATATTCACCCACTCATAAATTCATAAATACATAAAGAGCACACACTTCTCCACTTCTATTTCCTGTCATGTTGTCACTACTATCATGTTTGTGGTTTCTTCGATCTCACAGCATAATACTTAACTACTTAAGAAGGTATAAAATGAAATATAAGAAGATTGATTATTGATAATTCAATGTCAATTGGCAAACGCTACAGATAAATCAATATGGTTTATTTTAGTGCATCTAGACAATAAAATAGATAGATGTGTTACTCTTCCTCAAGAGCATCAGTGTCATCAGTCAATTCACTGGAATAACAAGTAGTGCCAATGCCACTCCCATTATCTGCATCATACATATGACACTGTGTAGCAGCTTCATGCCCCTTGCACTTGTTCAAGACGAAGACAAGCTGGCTGTTAGTGTTCGAATATATTTTATATTTTGCATTTGACTCTAGATTGTAGAAGCACATTAAAGGAATTGGCTCTTACGTTGATAGTAAAGATGGATTTTGATGGCAATGGTCTCGGAAAGAATAGTCAAGCCTTAGCAAGTCCCATAGAAGTTGAGGAAAAGCTTCAACTGCAGGCTTGGGAAATTTTGGTGGTGCTGATAAATGGACATGTGACTTCACAAGTCCTGAAAGTTTATGCCAACAAGTAAGGCCAGCAAGTGCTAGCGTAGGTGATGGGCAAAACTTATAATTAGAATGTTGCATGAATAGACCAATGATAATGAGTGGTTAAGCTCACCGTCATCTTTGGGCTCACCTAAACCTGTGATGATATTTTCCAGAGATATCCTCAACAAGACTTCCATCAAGAATGGTGAACAAAACTAAACCAACTGCAGCTATACCCAATGTATGCCTGACATCAAGATTTGTCACTAGACCAAAGACTAACTACGTGCAAAACTCCTCATTAAGTTGATAGCTAAAACTTTGCATATGCATCCAAAGGTAACAACATTACAATATCCAATAAATGACTCCACTTAACATTTCAGATACGAGTGCAAAGTGTAGGCATGCATTACATAATCCTCTAACTATTTAAGCAGTTTGAGATCAAATAAAAATGCTCCCCAAGTTATGATACTAGATCATGAGAGCACATAAGCCCCATAATCTACTCTTTATCTTACACGAAAAGAGGAAGGATTAATTTCAAAGATGTTTAGTCTTCCAACAAACAGATTGATGCCTACTCCATTGGGCAACAAAGTCACAATCATGCAACAAAGAAGATGACGCATCTGCAAAGCATAACGGAACCAGATGTGCACATGCATACATATCAAAGATAACACATCATGTAAATGGACATACTATTTGATCTCAGTGCTTCAACTGCACACATGAGCCAGAAATAAGACAATTACAAAATAGTTTGCAATGAATTATAATGCTACAAAATCAATTTAACCACTATTATATTCATACCTACAAATGTGGCAAGAGAGGATTCACAGCTATGTTTGAGCACCCCTTGAATAGTTATAAACTACCATGGAGACATACATATACATACATTGTCTTCATTACATAACCTTCATATGAATTAGAATGTGTATCATATCCCATTACAAGCTAGACTTGCATCACTTGATGCCCTTAAACAACTTGATACACTTATGCAGCCGAGAAATTGTTTCAACAACCAACTAGATGTACATCACACAATTGTCCATATATAACATTCAACATCAAGGCACTTAGAGGGAAATTTCAAATGCACATCCAATCATTACACACCTTCAAGATGCTCACATGGCCATGTTAGAAGAATGAAGCCATTGGGAAGAAAGATCCACTTGACATCACATGAGATCCATCCAACAAGGTTAAACAAACCATGCCATCATTAGTGTGAAAGAGAGAGTACACTCTACAACGTGCGGAAACTAAGAAAACATCAACAACCCAACCACCAATCAGATCCAAGAGTAAATGCATTGCCAGGTCTAGGAACACAAGTTTGAAATGAGAATGCCCGTCATGACCACGCACAGGGCTCAAGGTGATCATATGAACAATGCCCTATCATGGTAGAATTACAAACAGCCCAAGGAGAGATGTTAAGGCTGAGAAGACACGCTAACCACCCATGAACCAAACATAACTTTCATACTTCAAATGTATTTGAGAAGTGTAGAATGGGACAAGGTAGGTAGGAGTGAAGTGTACAAGAAGGTAGGTAAAATATTTGAATTTCAATTGAATGCATGCCATCCACATGGAATCAAAGGAAATTAGACAGTGGACAAGATATGGAGAAAAACTTGAAACCACAGACGACTAGAAGTTCCATAGCACAATGTAACCACTAGCAAGTCAAACTACTACAAAGAGGTGTGTCGACTACAAGAACATCTATGAACCAAGCAACACTTTCAAGCAGCAAACACCCACAAGGGCATTATCAACTGAAACATGACCTCCGCAAGAAATGAACACACTACAAAGACCAAAGAGCGCATCAAGGGCAAGGAACACATCACGAAAGTAAAGATGGTGGACGAGACGTGGAGAACAACTTGAAGCATGAAACCACAAACAACTAGAAGTTCCATAGCACAATGAAACCACTAGCACGCCAAACCATTGCAAACTTCAAAGAGGTGTGCTGACTAACAGAGCACCTATGAACCAAGCAACACTTTCAACCAACAAATACCCATAACGGCACCATCAACTGAAAGTCAACTGAAAGATGGCCTCCACATGGAAAGAACACACTACAAAGGCCAAAGAGCACATCAAGGGCAAGGAACACATCACCAAGGTAAGTAAGGTCTACTGCTATTCCAATACTTCCACTGCAAAGAGAACTAGCCACTATAAGAACATGATCACCACCACAAGGATGCATTGTAGACCAGCACACCACTACCAAAGGTTGGACAAGCCACAGCAATAAGGCCAGACCAATCACAAAGAAAACTGGAACTACCACAAATGTGGATTGAGACGAATGTTGCAAC
Source organism: Thuja plicata (assembly GCA_018584345.1). NCBI lineage: Eukaryota > Viridiplantae > Streptophyta > Pinopsida > Cupressales > Cupressaceae > Thuja > Thuja plicata. The sequence goes on along the minus strand of MU224963.1, from coordinate 1,763,468 downwards.
CGCAACACAATATGATAACCGTATCACATAAAGAGGAAACCTACCATAGAAGACCAACGAAATTAAAGAGAGGTTGCCACAACATACAATTATATCTATAAAAGCATGTGCAACTGCCACAAGCTTGGAGAAACCATCACAAAGAAGATGACTCACTGCAAAGAGATTAATAAGGTGCAAAGTTGAGGCATACTCTTTTTTTGGTGAAAACAAATAGGTTAGGAGCACATGTAATCCAAAACTAGCAAGGGCAAGCTGAGGAAGCACATCAGGTCAATAGAACATCACAAGACAAAAGGGTGCATCGCAAGGCATAAGAAATGCAAGTAGGGCAGGAAGAAAAACTACAAGAAAGCATCACAAGTGAAAGATAATACACAAATATGAGTTGTGGTGGAGAGAGCACAACAAATGACGACCTGTAGAAGGCATTTGAGTAAATTATAAAGCACCGCATAACAACAACACGAAGTTTGAGCATGAAATTTGGGGGCACGCCATTAGGTAGCAAAGAAGAGGTCGGAGCATGCTCTAAGACAGTCCAAGTAAGGCTACTTAACAAAGAGAAGAAGCCAAATAGAAAATAGCCCATAAGAGGTAATGGCATCATAAGCTTCATGATATCTAATGGATTTTAGAAACCTATAATGTGTGAGAAAGCTTCTGAGGAGAAAGGTTGCATAGCACTAGCACAATAAGCCAAGGAATATCCAAAAGAGGGGCAGCAACTCCATGGAATAGGTCATGCATGAAAGCATGAGGGCAATCAAGGAAGGTATGAAGGAAGTAAATTTTCAATTGTTTGCTTCTATAATAAAAGAAAGAGCCATATAGCCGGTATTTCTATCCATGTTTGTCTTGGGAAAATAGTAACAATTGTGCAAAGAGGCGTTGCCAGAGTAAGCCCATCACAAAGCAAGTTGAGCACTTAAACTTGCACTACTCTCTTAATGGTGAAAGAAGCAAAAGGTGTGAAGAGCTTGATTCAAGGGAAGAGTGGGGAAGGAAGAAAGTGATGTACTTGATCAGGAGCTATTAGTCTATTAAAGTCATTGCAACACAAGTAAACATTAACATGCCAAAAGTCGGAAACTTGATCCACAACTTCATGCAAAAAATTTAGCCCTCAACAAAACCATCAATAAAAAAAATTGAAAATTATCCTTGAAAATCAATTTATTGATTCCACAAAAAATCAAGGCGCATTTGCCATCCCCCATCTTTTTTAGGAGCCATAACCATAGGAGAGAAGTAGTGACTGGTATTGGTGTGAATGACCCCCACCTCCCAGAGCTCTTTAACCCATGGAAGCAGAAGATGCCAAAAATGCATAATTAATCACAAAAAACCATTGCTGTCTATGTCTTCCTCGATGGAATCATGTTCTTTTAAAAATAGTGATCAACATTTGTTGATCAATTTCTTCCTATCTACAAATGTTAAAATCATGTGATTGTGCACTGCAACTTTCAACATTTTTTTAATCCATTCCACAATTTTTCTTTGCAATCAGGGTTTCCAATATAATTTTTTATTCCATGCAAAAAATTCAGCATCATTATTTAATATTTTGGCATAGTGATAAGTAAAGGAGAAGGAATGCAATTTACAACAGATGTGCTAACATTTTATCTTTTAAGTTTTACAAATCTAGCTCAAATTGTCATTTCTCCAAACCCTAAGGAAAAGCATCAATTCTAACAAGTGTATGATTTCAAAGGCACTTGCCATGGCTCACCCACAGTATGACACTAGAGAATTATGTTAACCAACCATGTGTAAGGAAACCCTATCAAGTCAAAATGGAGGACGCAATTCCCTTAGGCTCTACCCCTTGACAGTTCACTTAAATCTTCAGGAAGATATTCCCTGTCAACCTTTATTGGTCATCTACCAAGCACACTTTCATAGCCACCAAACTCCTGCAAATCATAATTAGCTTCTAAAATAAAATACAAACCAAGAAATTGGCTCAGGAAGATATTCCCTGACAACCTTTATTGGTCGTATACCAAACACACTTTCATAGCCACCAACCTCCTGCAAATCATTATCAGCTTCTAAAATAAAATACAAACCAAGAAATTGGCTCTAATGGTCAAATTTTTAGTTTAAAACTATTATATAAAAATCATTCTTACTCTTTTTCTTTCTCCAAAATGGGCAAATGATGAGCATTTACCCTGATTACATAAAATCAGTACTACTCTTTTTCTTTCTCCAAAAAAAGGACAAATACACTGCAGACTGAGAAGAGACTTCAATGTAATTTCAATCATATGTATGACAGACGGGACTTAATAGTAAGTTTCATTATATATATGTAGTCAAACACATACTCACAAACCTTGGACTGAGAAAAGGTGGTGATTCATACATAGGTACATGAATATTGTACACATGCATTCAGGTAGGCATGCATTTATGACAAAAGCCCTTATTAAATTATAACAAACATATTCATTTCAGAGCCATAAACCAAAAATAGATACATCCATACAATTCTGACAAAAGTGTTGAGTGATGACATGACAACAGCCTAGATGGAAGATGATAAAATTATGCAATGAAAACACAACTTCTGATGAGTTATATTCTCGCCCTGATCAAGCCAATGCCTTCCCAATATGTCAGCATTTTTACAGAAAATATGGGAGAATAGATCAGACAATAGTGTCTTGGACAAGCGAATGACTAGTGCAAACCAAGCTCGAATGATTACCCAACTTATAAAGGGACCTGCTGGATGTAGACAACTTCTAGGAATATCTTCAAATCAGAAATTCATGCTTCCATACATGACATTTATGATATAAGCATTAAATGCTGACATGATCAAATCCTAGAGGGATGTGACAAAATTTATGCAATGAAAACTAAAACTTCTAACAGGCTATTCTTGCCCTGATCAAGCTACCTGCCTCCCTGATTTGTCAGAATTGTAATTGGGCAAATAAGGCTGAATAGAATACCCAACTTACAAAAAGACCATCTAGCTCTAATCAAGCTAGGAGTTTCCCCCTCATTTCAGTGCTGAATAAATTTGTGAATGAAGCTGTACGAGAATAGAATAGTGATTTGATGAAGCACTAGACCTATTCGGTATATTTAGTCACAGAATGCTTATTTTAAATAACAGAATAGTGGTTTTAAGAGCATAAAGTGATTTGGCATGAGTAAGCTAATTTTAATATATGTAGCCATTGTGCAAACTGCAACGCAATGTAATCAGGTATGAACATAATAACAAAAATCTATATTCCACAATTCATGGTCTATACTCTCAATTTTATTTGTTCTCTATATCTCTATGCTATTGAAACATTTTTAAATTTAAAAAAAGCAGACTTTTCTCCTTTTTTGGCATTTTTTAAATCCAATTTTCCCCAATGCTTTAACCATCTTTTCAATTTCATTCTTTTACTCAAAGGTTGAATATTTGGAGGAATACCATGAATGAGAAAAATGGCATGATCATGGGACCTTGGAGGGGGTAACCCTTTGGGTTCCTCCAATTCTTGTTCACAATTATAAGGGAAACCTTGCAAGTCCAACAAAGGAGAAGAGGGAGAAAGAGGTTGAAACTCTAGAGAGCGGAATTAAGCCAAGATACTAGAACACCCCATTCAAAACAATTTTTCAATACAATGGGAACTAACCATGTTAACCTCACCTGTCTTCAATCTTTGTAATGTATATTATTGGCCCTCATAGAATTTGAGCCAAAGCTAGAGGCAGTCACAAGTGACCTGCCCTAAGGTTTGCAACCATTGAGCACCCAACACCACCTAAGGAAAGAGCAGTATATCCATGGTCAATTGCTAATGCCCTAGGATAAGCTTTACATCATGACACTTGGATCCACAAGACAATAATACTATTGGTCACCATAATTTGAAAATTCTTAGACACATCAACATAGTAGTGTAGTTGGTTTACAAGTTTTCTATTGAAGTCGTAAGCGATAATACCATCTATCAACACCACTATTTCTTTTACATTTGATGTAGCAAATGACCTTCAGTGAAGAAAATCTTGCCAAAGCATGAATAGAAATATAAAAATTAGGAGTGGAATTTTGTTCAAGGGCAGCCAACTCATATTCCACAGTTTTATGAATCCTCCATATTTATTTATTGACTATTTATATAACCACTGGGATGAATTTTCCATCAAAAATCAAGATTTATGCCAAGATTGGGAGAAATTTTCTTTGGAAGTTTCAGATCTAAGAGCAGAATGGATGACTCAACCAACGACTAAAAAAACTGCTAGTATGGAAGAACTTAGAATACTCAAGAATCTAGAGATATATTGTTGTGCAAAGATAACATTGATAGATGTCCAACTGAAGCCAAATACCCAAATTTGTATTCAAAACAAACAATAAACAAATAGGGATAGCGGCGAAGGCACTACAAGGTGTGTCTAATCTGTGAGCTCACTAATATACTTATCCTGTTAATAAATAGAATTAGCCCAATGTTTCAAAGCACTAGCTATGGAGGTTTAAAACCATAAATAGAGCCCACTATTCTATCTCAAGGAGTATAATTCTTAGGCTAACCGCTTACCACTGCATCACGGAATTCGAATGACCAAAGGTTACGGAAAGCTAGGCTGCAAAAATAACCTAGGGGGTCTTCCAATAATCCAGCAGGTAAGTGGAAGCTTGCAGTCGTATACAAAGATTGGTGAGGCCTAGATATTGGAGCCAAAATTTCCTCACTTCACTAAGCCCTTTATGGGAGATCCAACTTAACCAAGAATGACAACTCTTCTAAGGATATTTTAAAACCCCTAGCACAAGGTTTCTAACCTAAAAAGACAAAGAGGCTACTACTAACAGATTTAGAGATTGTAGTTGTAATCACTTTTTGATCACCATGATCAACTCTCAGGCGAGGTGAGTTGCATAACGAATAGTTACAAATGGTTCAAAAAATAGTAAAGTTGCACAAAAATGGTCCTAGAAAGAACCCTAATACCACATGTAATGAACCTACAACAAAATAAACTAAATACTCAAAAATATGCAAAAAAACAGAGAAACATAATGCTTATATCATCTTCGCAATCCACTTCAAGGGTGCAACATCCCAATAGAACATATACTCCAATTACAAATATCCAAGATACCTTCCATTTGGAAAATCATTACAATAAATATAAAGTATTGCTAAAGAGAATTTCCACCATACCATGCATGTGGAATAATTAATTTATTCTAACTAACTAGTGGTATGACTACAAAACATATGCATCCACCTTTATTTAATACTACCAATGGGCAACTTACAAAACATATGCACCTACTAATACTAACTAACACTAGTAATTCCACTTTAGCATGCAACGGTACACCATTAAGGTCTTAAAGGTGAATTATCATGTCCTACAGAAAATGATGGGTTGCCCTATGTGTAGCTCCCCATTGACACGTGTCATCTTTAAAAATCACAAGATAGTTTAGTGATATGTACCAAGATAGATTAGTGATAGATTTCAGAAAAATTGCAATGCTGGGGGGGAAATTTATCAGCTGAAATGTAAGAACAAATAGGTCAAATGTCGGAAAATATCAGTCAACATGTTTTCCAAACGACCATTATGAGTTTCACATCAAAATGCAGCCAGGATCACAAGATCCAATATTTCCTGATACATCACAAGATTTTTTCATGATCTGCTACTTTTGTTGACTCAGTTTTCTCTTCCATTTATTGTCCACTATTGTGGTCATCCTCATACATTAAAACACCCATTGAGATATAGGGTGTTAAATATGTGAGGAGACCTGAGCAATTGGAGCTCACTTGAGAATTGTACTCTAGATGTTTGATGATTAAAGGTTGTAGTTGCCATGGTTCTAAAGATTGTTTGACGGTACTTAAATCATTCGCCATGTTGAAGATGAGGATAGACTTATGAGAGATGAAAGGATGCATTGAGTCATGTACAATTGATTGATAGTGGATTACTGCTGAAGGTTTCTGCGAAGTAAATCAGTTGTGTTATCTTTTCCTGTTGTTTTCATTTACTTGCTTATTTTTGATTGTTGCAAGTCTATAACATCTATTGCACAACAAGATAGCCAATGATGTGAAGACATTCTAAGCCAATGATGTGAACACATAGTTGTGTTATCTTTTTCATGTACTGTTGTTTTCAGTTACTTGCTTATCTTTAATTGTTGCAAGTCTATAAAATCTATTGCACAAGGAGATAGCCAATGATGTGGGCACATTCTACCTTACATGATGACTATAAGTCTATATGGTGATAGTGACCAGATATCTAGCTGTAGGAACATCCTCGTGTGCAGCCATCAGTGTTGTTCAATTACGAATGGAACTTGTAGGCAACAAGATGCTAAATAAAGATTCGTGTTGATGAATCATACTATGGAATATCCATGTCAATTACATATCAAAAATACTTAGAATTCTCCTGTAAATGTTCCGATTTAAATTGTAAGTTTTATATCTATATATACAAAAAACAAACAAAAACTCAAGATGAAAGATAAAAGCCAATCAAATGCATTTCAGAGATAAAACTATAAAAAGAAATTGGCACGAGGAATACTCCAATTTAAAAGGAAGCTTCTGTCAATGGAAACCTAAAAGGAAATCAATAACATCAGAGTGGCCTCTAGCAAAACTGCAATTTGAGAGCCAGAGATTACCCTCAATTCCGAAGTAACAATGCATAAATTATTGCTCTTGGATAAAAGTACTTATTTGTACAACACTATCTTAAGCAGCTCAAACCAACTCGCCTAAATACCAACATGATTCTGTAATGTTTGGAACATTGTGATATCATAATATATCAGTTTCTTTGCTGTTCCATCAAAAACCTTATCATTCTAGCTAAACACCAATGCTTATCTTTTTTGTTAGTTAAATATCATATCCTGTAATGTTTGGAACATTGTGATATCATAATATATCAGTTTCTTTGCTGTTCCATCAAAAACCTTATCATTCTAACCAAACACCAATGCTTATCTTTTTGTTAGTTAAATATCATATTGTCAAATATGTACAATGTATAACGCCAACTTAGTACAACAAGGTGAAGCTGAATTTTGAGGGCAAATTCCTTGAATGTGTGATAAACTGGAGACGCGTCCAACATATTTATCTCATATACAAATTAAAAGTACTCGTGGATTTACCAAAATAATATGCATGGAGGATTTCATATAGATACCATTGGCATAATTATGTTTGCACAAGTTTCACTTGCCTGCCTAACAAAATACCAACAGCATACCAAGAAAAAAAATGTTTCTAACAGCTGTTAGTCTTGGTATATTTGATTCCATTCTTCATGCAACATAGCACATAAACGTACAATGAAAGTAAATTATCTTAGACACCTCTCCCTCCAGAGAAGGTTAGTCAATTTACTTAGATTAAAAAGTAAAATAGTTGTACAAAGAAAGGGACCTCCTTTGAATGCACCTTAAAAAAGACTAAATAGTAATAATAAAATGAAATACATTAAGGGAAATGGGGCTACAATTTGCTATATTGCTCTAGAAAGGGTTATATTATAAATAGAGGCGGAGTAACCCAAATCTTAATTTATTTCCTAAACTGAGAAAAATAAATTATTGTTCCTCGGTCAGATAATATAAAATTAGGAATGACTATAACAACTCGAGTATGCTAATTTCATTGTAATATACAAGCTTTATTGCACTCATAGTCATGATGGGAAAAAGCATGCAACATCCAATCATGAGCAATGATTGGTACATGTAGCAACCAACCAGCCAGATAATAAAAACAAAGAAATACAATATGATAGAAGATGATCTAAGCTTAATTTTTTCTAAGCTTTTGTCAAACAAATGAATGTGCAGGATCATTGCAATGCAGATTAACTGAGTACAAGAAAAAACTGCCAGGCATGATAAATTTTGTTAAGCCTTACCAAACCTAAACCTCAATAGAAGCATCTTCTTCGAAGGCCCATATAGTTTTAAGCCTGCTTAGCTGGTTCGCTCCACAACCTTGAAATTTGAAACTTGAGGTATCTGCTTGTAATGCAAAGTAGGATCTATGCAAACAGGTGTTTTCCTTACACGTCCAACAGAAGGAATTCTTACAGCTTGGCTCGGAGGATTCTTATTGATATCACCAAAAACTGGTGAAGGACCTGACCTGATGACCGGCGAGGAAGGTGATCTATTAATAAGCATCGCCTGCCTCAATGTGACTCCTCCATTAGGCACCCTCAGAGATGGGTTCCTCACCTTTGCAAGAGCCTGCCAATCTACCGATTTTGATTCTGAAGTTTCTACTGTTTCACTGAACAAATCCACCAGATTTCTTCCACTCCCTCGCCTCAAAATGCTGCTGGATTTTTGAACTTCTTTGATAACATTGAGATTGGCTTCCTCGTCTGAGACTCTGCTCCTTGATGATGCTCTCACCAGGGATTTCACAGGCTTGGGCATCTGACTCACAGAGGGTTTCATTTCTATTGTCATGTGAGGCTTATCATTGCCTAGTGTTAAATGACCTTTTTCTTGCCTAACACTTGGCTTCCTCTTTCTCCTCGAGAGACCATCCCAAATATGAAGGGGAATACTTTTACTCACTACTTTCAGCCCCTCCACGACCTCTTTCATGGAAGGTCTCCTCTCCTTGGTGGATCGGATACACCGAGCTGCAATGAAAGCCATTTGCTTTACCGATTCCAGACTCTTGGGTGGGCTCAACCTCCGATCATACAGTGCAAGAATATTATTCTGCCTGATAAGAGGCATCGCCCAATCTACTATAGCAGGAGGGCTGTACTGGACATCAATAGCATTTCTCCCACTTGTGATTTCTAATAGAAGAATCCCAAAGCTAAACACATCATTTTTAGTACTAAGGTTTCCAGGAGTCACATAACCTGGATCCAAGTACCCAATTGTACCGGCTGGAGGGGTTGAATTGAGCTTAATATCCTCCACATTCCCCCTCAGAGCAAGCCCAAAATCCCCAAGCCTGGCGTTCCAATTACCATCAATCAACACGTTAGAAGCCTTGATATCTCTGTGAATTACAGGGGGGTTTGCACTGTGCAAGGTTAAGATAGCTTTAGCAGTCTGTAAAGCAAGGTGAACCCTTCTAGCCCAACTGGGCGGTTCGGGGTTACAATGCAAAATATCATGCAGTGTACCATTAGACATAAACTCTACAACTAGGATCTTTTCCTTGGTATCATGGCTAAACCCAAGTAAGTTAACAAGCCGTGGGCTGTGTAGTTTAGAAAGTATTTCAATCTCGTTCTCAACTGCAGTATCATCTTGTAAGATCCGGAGCCCAACTGAAGGCTTCTTGATAGCTACGAGACTACCATCTCGCAAAACACCCTTATATACACAACCATGGCTGCCTTTTCCTAACAGACTTTCAAGAGCGAATCCTCCAGTGGCAATCTCCAGCTCTTTGTAAGTATACTGCTGCACCTTCAAGGGCTTCTCTTTTTTGTATGAATCGCATGTTATAACTGCCGAATCAGCTTTACATGACAGATATCCCATTACAGCACAAAGCAATTTATTCTATCTACTTTGAATGTCTGATCTTGTTCAGTTGGGTGTAGTCAAAAACAGCTTACGCATTTAAAACACCAGGCCCAGATCTGATTGAAGAGCTTTCGCAAAGTATTTTACAGATTTTACCTGGATTTCACCTTTAAAGAAATCGTATGCTGCTCCGTCCAAAAGGGTCTGCAACCTAGACGGCATCTTCACTCCTCCATAATCCGGCTGAAGATAAGACGCCCAAAAACACGCGGATTGCTGGAATACTTTTGTGACAGATATGTTGAAGTTAAAAATTCGGTGAAAGCTGTAGAGAATAAAAAATGAAGAGGGAAAGCATAGCGTGCGTACGTGTACAGAATTAATTATAAACATTGACTTGTGCTGCAGAAGATAGTGCGCATAATTATAAGTGGCTCGCTTATCAATGGCGCACTCGTAACAGGGCTTATACTCTCCGCATCCTGAAATAGTGTACTAGAATATTCCTAATAGGATAAGGAAATAACAGTAAAATTGAAGACGCCATGCCATCTCACAGGAGCTTTCGAATCTAAAATTATGGACAAAAATATTAGAATCTTAGTTTTTAGTTCTTAACTTTTTTCTTGTTGTGCGATAAGCTATCCTCCTTTGGAAAACATTATTTTATTTACTGTTAGCTAGAAGTAGAAATGATTCGTTGTAACTATGAAAGTGGCACTTCAACCTTGGTGACACTAGGACATGATGTCTCTCTCCACCAATGTCTTACATTCACAAATAAATGTAGCTGAATAAATTTTTGACCTAACTTAGATTTGTTTATATATTGAAATAATGCAAGAAAAATTATATAGAATTAAGTTTTATTTTAAAAAATTATAATGTTTTGAGCCATGTAATAGAATTTAAAACAAACATTGGAAAAGAAGAACAAAATTCCAATGTCATTTATAGATATTAAGTTTAACCTCTTGTCATCTCTAGATGTCAATTTTTCAAAGATGAGTTTCTAAAGTGATTATAAAAAACTGTTAAGTGATACCATTTATGAACACGAACAATTGTGTTCAAGCTTCACTTACAATGACTTTTTTTTGCGTCTTTTGTTGTTAGGCCAATCTCTTACCAAAGGCATGAAGGAAATCAACGTAGTTAGACATAGAATAAAAATTTGTTAAGTGATATCATTAGGATTGATATGAACACAAATAATTGTGTTCAAGCTTCTCTTACAATGACTTTTCTTTACGTCTTTTGTTGCTAGGCCAATCTCTTACCAAAGGCATGAAGGAAATCAACATAGCTAGACATAGAAAAATGTAATCAATTGTTATAAGACTCTCCTCTACTTGATTTAGGGATAGAATTCTAAAAAACAAGGTGTAAGGGGAAGGAGATATTTGTATATATTTAAACAATGCAAGAAAAAATAGATAGAAATAAGACTCATGTAATTTCCACAATCCATAATGTTAGATTGTTGCCTTTATGGATTAAATTTTGTGTGATTTTTCATCATCAACATTTCAGGTCATACTACATGATCCATCATGGGGATGAAGCATTAGATAGAGAGCAATAAGATAAAACAGTCGCAGACTCACTATAGTTGTTTTATCTTATTGTTCTATATCTGATGCTTCATCATGATGATGGATCATGTAGTATGATCTGAAACATTGATGATGAAAAATCATTCACAGTTTAATCAAGAAAGACAACAATCTAGATAGAAATAGGTAATTAGTCAAAAAATAAAATTATAGTGTTATTGACTATCCAATACAATTCAACATGAGCATAGGGTAACAAACACAAAACCTTAATATCACCATACAAATGAAGAACCATATTACAAAAGTTATAATATCTTAAGCTTTGAAAGTTAACATACAATATATTTTTTCGAAGCGCGAGATATCTTTTTCATGGAGCTATAGAATTTGAATTTTTATCTTATCCAAGCGGTTGTTGGTCTTCACATTCTTTTTTAGGACCCACTCACAGTTGAGAAAACAAGAACACGATTTGGAAAATGATGTTAGATTAAAACTTTAGCATTTCAACTTATTGATGAATGTTATGCTTTGAAAAAATTCAACATTTTCCATAAAAATCTCTCAATCTAAAAGTCGACCATAATCAGAATCAACCTTCTTACGAATATGATCTTTGATGATGTCTTTCAAAATTGATTGAGTATCTTGTCGATGGGAGTTCTCTAAAAGGCCTCTCATATAAGTTCTAAAAAAAATCCTTAACCTCTTCCAGATTAGTATGAATACAACTATTTGCATCTTGAATGGCTTTAATATACTCCTTGTGATTGCATTTAAAAATTTGAAGAAGTATTTAGAACCTCTATTTACCTCCTTAACCTTGTGCACTATGGCCCTTTTTTAACTCCTTGCCCTGTGTAGATGTCAATTTTCTAAAGATGAGTATCTAAAGAGACTATAAAATTTTGTGAAGTGATATTATTAGGATTTACATTAAGTGATGTCCTATTATGTTCAAGCTTCTATTGCAAGGACTTTTCTTTACGTTTTTGTTGTCAAGTCAATATCCTAACCGAATGCATGAAGGGAATCAACATGTTGTGAAATAGCGAAATGGCACAAATTTCTATAAGACTCCCCTCTACTTGCTTTTAGAGATAGAATTCCAAATGCAAAAATAGAGCAACCACATAGGAAAAATTTTATAAATAAAAATCATTAATTTTATATGACAATTTTGTAGCCTCAATGATGTTATCATCTCTTGAAATTGAAAAAAAATTGAAGAGTGATCTAAAACTATAGAAGAAGAATATACTCTCACACAATAGTCAAAGATAGAATAAATGACTTGTATGTTAGGATATATGTAAAATATTTCAATTCTACTTAGATTTTTATCATCCTAAAATTTGCAGTTTGATCAAGTGTACCAATGATAGTCTTTATATGGTGTTGTTCAGTTGTTGATTGGTGATTCAGATGTATATTTTTTGCAATTTTCTCTTAGTCCAAAATTATTGTCATGGTTGGAGATTTTATTTTGATTTGGATCAGGCACCCCCATACAATCACAACAATATAACCATTTATTAAATTCCTCACTACTTAACTTAACATGCTTGGGCTAGCTATAGTCATTAGGATATTCAATCATATTAAAATCACCTCCTATAACCAATCAGTATTAATGGATACTTAAATATCCAATCTCATAATTGCCTCTATCTTTAGAACTATGTTAGGAGCATAAACTAAGCAAAAAACAATAGGTTGGTCATTGATAAAAGTTATAGCTCACACACAGCTATGAGAAAGGTCAATGACAAATGACAAATCCAATAAGCTAAACCAATAACTCCCCCCTACTTTCTCTATGTGATGTATGAAGAAACAACATGTGTTTCTCCAAACATTGGATATATAAAAAGCAAGATGAGAAACAAGAAGTTTAACTTCTCCAAGAAAAATAATATGAGATTTCCAATTATTAATCACACTTTTACTTTGTATCTATGACAAGGGAGAGAATCCTCTCACACTCCAAGACATAATTTTGTGAATCATGGCAAAGAAGGGAAAGATGGATCATCCTCTAGTCAAAAAGCTTCATAATGATTAGCTAAAGAGTTGGAATGGTCAAAGGTGCCAAAATTAGAATTATCAGGAGATGGGAACCTAATCTTTCTCTTGCAGGAGGAATTTAGGATTATGTTAATAAGGTGAAGCCACTAGGGAGAGATTAAAGCACTCTTCTTAACAATAGACCCTGATAGTTCTTTTCTTTTTCTTAACATTCTCCATCCATCCTCTATGATAGCATTTTTGTAAGGTGGATCAAGTTTACCAAAATCCATGCATTTTGAGGAACTAGAGACTATGGTTGTATCTTTAGGCATTGTAATTAGAACTAGAGGCTAGTTATTAACCTGTTACTGACTAGAAAGGGCTGAAACTTGTGTTTGGGCAATTTTTTTCCTTTTGCTTGGGAAACTTATTAGGTGGTTGTCTTGCCAGTAATAAAAATAATCATTGGGTTTATTTAATTATAATAATAGCTAGTAAAATTCAAACCTTAGTCCAAATAACCTTTTTTTTTAGATAATTGGTTATTAAGTCCATTTTCGCACAAACCATATGATGCACCCTTAAACTATAAAATTTATTAAAGTTATTCGTATACCAAATATTAACCCTACCCAATTGAGAAAATATTTTTCGTACAAAGGGTCTGAAGGCAACATTCAAAAAAAGAGCTTCACCCACATTGGATACCATGATCTAGAAGGCCCTTCGAGATGAAAATACAATGGACATGCTTGTAAACAACAAATTTTTCCACAAATAACTCATGATCCACATTATAGCACTACCTAAGCATGCTTTGTATTTTAAATTTGCAAGAATCATAACCCTTTCCTAAACCCCTTAAGCCTTCAATTTTCTAACCCTTGTTTTCTTACTTTAGTTGTTGTCATTTACAAAATCTTAATTCAGATGGAACCCCCTTTAAAAACATGACTTACGTTCAACAATTCAACCCTTAACATCAATAGGAAGGAGAAATTCTAAAATTTTACTTGAATCATTCTAACTTTGTTCTTCCATTTTTGAAAACTTTTTTTTCTTTATTTTATCATATTAAATTAAATGCATTGTCTATAATTGAATCTCCATTTTTTATGTTTTAACCACATTGATTTCAATTTCATCGACATTAAAATCTTGAGTGAGCTCCACTTTCTTATAGCGGTTTCCTCTTGACAATCTTACTTCATCTTCTAACCTCATATATCCCTGCATGACAACAAGTACAGCATCGAAAGGTACAAAATGACATGTTAGGGTTTTAGGATGCAATTCTCTTTCACTCAGTTACTATTACCTGTAATAAGAATTTGTCAAGGGAAATTATATTTTCCTTTAATATAAATTTAGGGAAATATAATTAATAAGACATAATTAGTTTTTATCAATAAATTAAATATTTTTGGGGGGTAATTCAAGTGTTGTTGGGATTGAAGGGGTTGATCTTATTAGTGATGGAATGGTAGGGATAGACAACAATAATTTGATGGAATCTTAGGACATTTCTATTGTTTGTGTAATTAATTCTTCACTAATTACACTCTAATTAATCTTACTTAGGATAATACATACATAGTAGTTTGCATTTGAGACACTTTGGAGTTTGCACCTTTATTTGCACACGGCGTAGGAGAAATTCCACTTTAGGTGGTGATAATTGTTATCACATTCCACTTTATATGTTATCTCCACCTTTGGTGCACTTATCACATTATCATCCTCCATTATACTTCATTGCATAATGGAGGATGATCCATCTTTGGTGGACATGTGATTCCACCTTGTGTGGGTGATAAGTTATCACAGTCTCTTATTGCCTTACCTATATGAGCAGGCACATCTGCATGATGTAATCAAGTATCTTGTATGTAATCTAGTTGATTTAGTATTTTGCATATTGATGAGAATCTCTCTCTCTCTCTCTCTCTCTCTCTCTCTCTCTCTCTCTCTCTCTCTCTCTCACACACACACACACACACACACAGGACATATTCAATTCTCAATTAATTTGTATTAACAATGTCTAATCGATTACTTAGAATGAAGTTATTTGTATTTAATAATTGGTTTATATGTATGTTATTCTCAGCATGATTTAATAATAATATTATCCAAGTCGTGTGTGTGTGTGTGTGTGTGTATCATAAGCACTTACTATACACATGTATATACATATATGATAATGTTTCCTCATAGTTGATTATGTTGATCATTAACAATATCAATTTTTCTCAAGATGATCATTATAATGATTTAATTAGTCACATAGATCGATCTCTTGATCATGAATTGGTGAATACATAATATACATCATGTGGTTTTGTTATGTGTAAGCTCAGTTGATCATACGGCCGAAGCTATAATCACTAACAGAATCAATATTTCCCATGAAAACTTAAACATGTGATGTATGCCCCTGTTCCACATTATCATCACTAGGTTATTCATATATGCCTCAACGTTATGTGGATGACTTAGAAATATATCTTTGTAAAGCAACAATCTATTGTTAGGGGGTGCAACTAATAGATCCCATTATCTTTAGCCCCATACATCTTAATTCTTTTATCATCAATGAGATCTTCTAGCTCATTCTTAAAACCAAAGTAATTTTACCCCTTCACTTTTTGATAGTTACAAAATACTTTATTATTATATAATTTGTGAAGTGTTTTGTTGTATTTCAATGGACATATAAGAGGAAATATAATTAGATTAGAACTCTATAAATTTTGAAGCATGTGTCATCCACATATGCTTAAAGCTTAGTGAAATTCCTAGGAGCATTTGGCTTGAAAAAAGAAAAAATCAAACTAATTTATATTTTCTTTCATATAATTAAATTTCAAAACAAAATTAGATTTTGATAATTAGAAGGGAAAGAATTATTTTGAATTAAGTATTTATTCTAAATGCACCATATGAAAGAAACTTGATTGTACAAATTTAACATGTGAACACAAATCCATGAAAGAAGTAAAACTATTCAAATACACTTTATTCTAAATCGGTATAATTAGCCCCTTGGTAAAGATGTTTTGTATGTTGAAATCACATTAGGGGTTAAATTTGAGCATAAAGAATGAAATCAAACAATGTAATCATGAGTGTGTTCATTAGATTCTTATGCACACCCAATTAAATCAACAATTGTTAGTTTATGACCCATTTTAAATTCAAATTGCTTTAGAATGAGTAGACCCTTAAGGAAGTGAAAAGGAGTACTCAATAGGACTATATTTTAAAGCGAGTGCAAATAATTCTATTACCAACATGACACAAAAAGAATTTATGCATGTGTGTGTGTGTGTGTTATATATATATATA
>MU224963.1:1736555-1746895 GCA_018584345.1 Thuja plicata | reverse complement strand
TATATATATATAAAGAAAGTGCCATATGTTTAGTATCCTTAAATCCATCACGATTTTGTCCACTAGGTTTTGCATCCACTCACTTTTCTATTTGATCTATTTTGTGAAATAACACAACTAGGCTATAGAAAAGCATGACAACTAATGGGGATTGAGAACCTATAGGTATTTTTTAATGTATGCATGAGAAGTAAGAGGAGTGAATGAAATAATGTTGAATATACTTAAGATGAATGACTTGAAATTAATTTAAAACTTAAAAAACAAACATAAGTGTACTTAACTTGAGATTCTATGGAGATAATAAAATGCAAGTTGTTAAGGGTCAATTCATCAAGGTGATAGGAGTTAACTCACTACTTGAAATTCTCACTATTTTTTACATCTCCAAAAGTAATTTCTTTCCCTAATTGGTGATCAAACTAATTGACTTTTCTTACACTCGTCATTTTTTTATACAAATATATATTATATAACTTGAGGAAACTATTATATCTCAAAAAAATTTGTCAAGCAATATAAAGACAATACAAAAATACGTGAGTGGGAATCAAGTAAGCAGTGTTCTTTCAATATGTCGAATTATTCGTTTTTTTTATCAAAACTCAATAATATAATTTTTAATCACTCTCATTGACCCATATTTATGAACAATTATTCACAAAAAAACATCTATTATGAACATGAATGGTTCACTTAAAATATGAATGAAAGTGACACATAAAGAATGATGCTATAGAACTTTTGGAAACAGACACATACTAACATACTACTAGATACGACCATATAATTTTCCCAAATTCAAACATACAAATCAATATACAATTTTAAAATCCCTCCACTAATATACAAACAATTCTTCCTAAATCAAATTTAAATTTCATAAAACTAAAGTTCATTGACCTAAAACCAACTATAATATTTCCCAAAACATCAAACTAAAAAAAATAATAATAACTATAAATATTTACATTTGCCCTTCACGTGTCCCTTTGTTAAGGCCGGCAATGGCGACCGAAAATTTAAATTAAATATTAGTAAAACATGAGGGGACAATAATTATTAGTTTGAATTCACGTTGCTACGTGTCACGCGTCAATTTGTAGACTGTCTTTCCCATTGACGGAGCGCCACGTGGAGCCTCCAAAGTACTTTGGAACGCAATTAACATCTGTACGGTATTCGAATATAGCTTCCTTAGAATATATTTCAAATTTTGATATCGGCATTATTTAATTGTTTTTTATTGTTGTTATTTTATGAATGGTCTTTTAGGTTAGTTTAAGTTAGGTATAAGAATAAAATATTCAAATGATGCAAAGCCTGCCAAGAATATATTTGTGGTTAAAGTAAATTTAGGGTTCATATCTTTTTAGGGCTTACATTTGAAATGCAATTGATTTCAATGATTTTTAAATTGTGAATTTGAATTTGGTACATGTTAATTTTTCTTAGATCATATTGTATTTATATTATTTATTTCTTTTTAATTTTTAAGAAATATTTGGTAAACAATTTAAATATTATTTTATAAGTTGATGTTTTTATTAAATTTTTTTGTTGGTTGTAGAAAAATTATTAATTTTTTTAAACATATGTAAGAAAAATGTTTTTATTTCAATAGTTTCAATCTATCAATTTATGAAAAAGTAAAGTTTTTAAATACAAAGTTCAATTATTAATCATCATGAGCAAAGAAAAGTAAAGTTAAAAGACTTTAAAGAAAAGTAAAGTTAGTCTTTAATAATTTGAATCTATCAAAGTAAAGTTAAAGGACATTAACGAAAAACTTTAATGAGCATATTTTCAATTACATAAGTACTCACTTTACAACAAAGTGAAGTTAACAACTTTTTGCAAAGTAAAGTTAATCTTTAATTGATCCAATCTATCAATTTATCGAAAAGTAAAGTTAAAGTAATTTCACCAAAATCTTTGATATTCATATTTTTTCAAATACATATATAATTGAGTTATCAAATATCCCATTGATTATGTTTGTGAATAGTATCATTGATTTAAAATGAAAATCAATACAATAGATTATCTTTATTAATATATATATCTTAAATAAATCTATAAAGAGATATCAAAATTGTTTTATATATTTAAGAGTTTATTTTACTTAAAACTATTTAATAGTTTAATCATTTTTATTTACTTATGGGCTATGTTATCACTGAAGTTATACATATGACTTACACATATATGTTTAAAAACACTCAAACTATAAGATAACTCGATCATCAAGGCCTAAATAATTAATCTTTCAACAATTTGTCTCCTTACTTGGCATCCAAAATCAATTGCAAATTAATGTGAACAGATAACTATCTATGGGTGGCGGTTATGGATTGGAAGTTTCAAGAAACAACATGGTCATTGAATCCCAAGCACACCTTAGAATTTTTACCACTTTGATGTCTCTAAGCCAACTCTATGTTGAAACAATGTTATTTTCAAGACATCCATAACCACTATCCTACCATGTTAAGAATGCCTTTTAGACCAGGTTATTATTTTTGATGATGTTATCCTAGAGCTAGAGTTTTTATTTTTTATTTTTGTTACTTAATGAATTCTAAGACTGGTTGGTATCTATCCATAAGCATTGCTAATTAGTACGCTTATAATTCATGTAGAAAATAAAATGTATGCAATAGGTGCTCCTACTTTCTCCTACTTGCTTTCTAGATTGTCCTCATAAGGGTACACCATGTTTGAACATGACACTTTTAGGTGTCCTTTTCTTACTCCACTCATGCTAATCATTTAAATTTTTTGACTAGGTTTCAAGATAGTGAAATACACCATAGAGCTACCATCTTTCATTGATTCCTCTTAAGTTAAATACTTTCATAGCTATGTAAATTTTGTGTTTTCATTTTACGATTGTTCCTACTCATGTCTCAATATGAATTCTTGCAATTAATAACAAATAATATTGGTTATTATAAAATTTACATTCATAAATTCTAATATACAAGTTAATTTTTCTAAGATGATTTCCTATCTTTTGTCTTCTAATACTTTCTAATTACACAAAGATAATGTTCTAGAACTATACAAGCTAAAATTATTCTTGAAGCTTAAAACATTGATTTATAATTTTGTAGAATGTGATACACTTTTAACGGTAGTTTATCTACCAAACTTAGAAAAAGATAAGACTAAGGAATCTCATAGGATACAAGACCACACACTATTGTTTGTATAAATTGCTTTAAAATCAAGCTTTTATGTCATTGAAGTAATGAATTACTCATGGGTTCAAGTAAGATTTATATTCAAATGATATTAACATTTTTTACAAAATTAACCTAATAGACATAAAATTTATATAATAGATAAAAAAAATATTTTAAGAGAATTAATTCGATTACAAAGCTAACACTTATTCCAATGACTGCAAAATTGTATATTATCACAAAAGAATATTTGCAATAGAGAATGAAGATGGAATAATATGATAAAAAATTCTTTACATGCAATTTATGTTTTTGTATTGTTTTATCAAAATGTGAAAGATTTTTTTTTCAAATAAAAATTTATATAATAGAGAAAATTTATGTCGAAGAAATTTTGAGTCGCTTATAATTGTGCTAATTTTTTGAATGTTTAACCATTATGTGTATTGTGTAAGGTTTGAGACATGAAATAAGGGATGTTGTGACACATGATTAATTGACATTAGCCCAACTTGAAATGTTAACAATTCAATTACTTGTTTAGATATGTTCAAGTCTACTTATATATATATATATATATATATATATATATATATATATATAGAAGGAAAAAATCTAACAGTTACATGCAAATATAATCAATAATACAAAGGATTAGAGTACACAAAAGTATAACAAGAAGACATGGATTTAACGTGGTTCAGCCAATCTTGGGCTACGTCCACCAAATAGAGAGTCCAATATTATTATTCAGTAATTTCAACTCATTACAACCAGCGATCTCTTGCAACTCAATACCACTACAAAATGCTAAATACTTCTTTTCTCTAACAAGTCATAACCATACCACCATTTTCTTATAGACAAACCCTAACCCTAAAACTTGCTTGACGGGTCAACCTAGGGAAATGCTTGATGAGTCAACCTAGGGAAATGGTTGACGAGTCAACCCAAAAAATGCTTGACGAGTTAACCAAAAAAATTATAGTTATACAGTACTTGCATGAATTTTCTAATTTTACTCCCTTTATTTCCTTTTTTAATTTCTTTAGTTTTCATTTGTAACACCCCGCCAGGGAACCAAGAGGACAACTCTAAAAGCTATGAAAAAATGCAAATATTTTTTTTAAAAACAAAGATTACAATGCATTACAACAAACATTAACAGAGAAATGATACAACACATTAAATTCCAACATAAGTACTAAACCATAATCAAACACAAATCCTCTTTGGTCCCCTAACATCGCTACTTGCAACACATTAAGAATGTATTATATTAATAAGGTAAATGCAAGGTATGAAGAATGAATCTCTTTTGGAATTCATCTTTAGATTATCATACATTACAATATAAATAATAATGTCCAATTTAAATTTGTCTAGATCCATCACTTAAATACAAATGATCATTAATACATGTCTTTCCTTTACAAATTACAACCAAATCCTCAAGAGATATAATAATAATAATAATAATGAGATACAAAACATAGTTTAGTGATGATGAAATATTCATCTGGCCATAACAAACATGAACTGTGGAGATATGAGTATGCATGTCCAAAATAAAACTCCTGAAGAACTCTGAAAATGTAGATTGAGATAAATAACACTACCACTTGACCATGTGGAACCCTGAGGCCCACCCCTCCATTCTAGGAGATGAACACCAGACCCCACACAACACAAATAAACCAAACAAAGTTGTAGGCAAGAGGAAAATAGAATCACAGAAAGGGGAACGCAAGGGATACAAGAAAGAATACTAGAGGCAAACAAAAGGATAATTGGAGAGAATCCTAAGTTCCTCACTATCTTGGGTTACCCTAGCAGTTCCTCACTAATAATTATAGTTATTATATATAACTATAATACATGAAGGAGAGTGGCATTATATAGTTTCACGCTATTCTGGGTTACCCTAGCAGTCTCTCACTAGACCACGACCCTTGAGTGAGAATTAATGTGGAACTGACAACCTTTCATAAGCACAAGGTGTTGATTTATCTTCTCTATGCCATCACTAGCAACTAGTCCTTCTCCAACCCATCCTTAGTCTGTACAAGCACTCAAGGCCATGGAGGAGGTACCAAAATTATCTTTTTAATGTTTTAATCCAAACTGGTTCATTTAATTAGGTTTTCACTTGATTATCTACCCACAATGGGTTACCTCGGTTTGACCACTTAGGGCCCCAACCCCCATTGTGAGCCACTCCCCTAACATGTTCCTATCAAACCCTCATAACAAGATCAACACACAAAAATAGCATAAGTCCCCATAAAGCACCAATAGAATTGAATTGCCCCCAACCAATCAAAAAGGTACTCACACAAGCATAGCATAACAAGCACAATGGTGGACAAATAAGAATCAGATTGGATCCAAGGAATAAAATAATTTCCTGAAGCATAAAAGGGTACATCCTTTCAAGGACCAACATAACAACAAGACCCATTCCACCAAGAATAAAGGAACTCTTTCAAACCACTAATCATTTACAATTCCATGCCAACAAAGTGGAGTAAATCACCAATCAAATAAGATCCAAAAGATGATGTTCCAAAACATATTGTGTTCTCACGCCTTTGGTAAACATAAGAAAATCCCATCCCACTATGAGTATAAAACACACAACTAGTAGCCAAAACATGCACCAAATACTGATCCACTCACCAAATAATAAACAACAGTCAGAGTAAAAACTTACTTGTGACAAACATAATAGAACACTATAAGGTAACATTAATAAGTTTACTCATGGAACAATTTACAAGACTTAAAACAATACTACAGTCACTCCCAATCTACCACCATAGGGTCTAATACGATATATCTTATTTGAATATAAAATTTCATAACGAACATACAACATACAGCGAAAACTTTAGTAGCGATTATTCGTCATTTGGCGAATGTCGCATGTCAGCGACCCCAGAATTGGCGAATATTTTTCACATATTTGATTGACCCTATCGCTTGACATTTATTAATATTGACCCAAAGCCCAGGCCCATCGCCCATCGGTTTATTTAATTTTTCCATTTCTTACACATTATCGCCAATGGAATATAAATTTTGGTCCCCATAAATTTACAACATTCGTCTATATTTTCTAAGTGACCCCAAATCGATGGCCTATATTCGCCTGGCATTTTATAGGCACGTGTCTCTAACCGACATAATGTAGCCAACTTTATTAATCATGGGAAGGTATTGGACGACCCATAATCGCCTCGGAAATAACAAAAGATGTGTTATAATTACGCGGGCTTGCCCAAATATTTGTATACCTAATACCTCCCGCCAAATTTTCTGAATAAGGATTAGTATAAAAACATTCTGATATCTCTATGATATCTCTATATTTGATCGTAGCGAAGTTTCAGAAGTTTCAGACTATTGAGTGGAATTGTATACTCAAAGTCAATACTGCATTGGTGAGTCGCGACTGCATTGCTGCATTTTAATTTGAGGCAAAGGTAAGTGATACTTATTCTATGACTGTGATTTGAGTTCATTTACATTATTTTGGAATAGGTTTGCAGAAACAGGGTTTCTTTTCCCTTTTGGCCCGAAATACACCACACACCGTTGATCTGTGCTCATCCAACAGTCTCTGGCACTGTCGCACTATCGTGGGTCCCATTAACTTTTGGCTTGTCATTTGATGTGACTAGGACATGTGTGAGTGTCACTTAATCATTTTAAATTACAACTTCAGATTATTAGTTATTACATTTAATAAATGTTTAGTTTTACAGTGTAGTCCGATTTAGATTTTAATTCAATTATTTCTATCTTATAATCATACATCAATATGACACATTGACAAATTAAAAATAGAAACTTGCTCTGGACTAATAAAGAAACTTAATCATTTTAAAAATTCAGAATCTCAGTCTTCAGATTTAAAAAATGGAAGTACTAATCCATCGCTTAAGCATATACTTAAATGTCTAATACATAGGTAAAGAAACTAATTAAACTATTGTAATCATAGAGAAGTCTAAGTCTTAAGAATCATTTTTTGTACCATAAATAGAAATTTGAAACAAACTTGGAATTTTTTTTTTTTTTTTTAAATTACATCGTACAGTAAAAACAGAAACCTACTAGGCAACTTCTTATTGGTATAAAAAAAAGTTAAACTTTGCATGTCCATTGTAAAAAAACTAGGGTAACGGGAATGGGTAAACTAGGGAATCAGGGATCTTCATCTTCCCTTTCGTCTGAGTAGAATTTTTTAAAGAAAAGTAAAGTTAATCTTTAATAATTTGAATCTATCAAAGTAAAGTTAAAGGACATTCACCAAAAACTTTAATGAGCATATTTTTAATTACATAAGTACTCACTTTACAACAAAGTGAAGTTAACAACTTCTTACAAAGTAAAATTAATCTTTAATTGATCCAATCTATCAATTTATCGAAAAGTAAAGTTAAAGTAATTTCACCAAAATCTTTGATATTCATATTTTTTCAAATACATATATAATTGAGTTATCAAATATCCCATTGATTATGTTTGTGAATAGTATCATTGATTTAAAATGAAAATCAATACAATAGATTATCTTTATTAATATATATATCTTAAATAAATCTATAAAGAGATATCAAAATTGTTTTATATATTTAAGAGTTTATTTTACTTAAAACTATTTAATAGTTTAATCATTTTTATTTACTTATGGGCTATGTTATCACTGAAGTTATACATATGACTTACACATATATGTTTAAAAACACTCAAACTATAAGATAACTCGATCATCAAGGCCTAAATAATTAATCTTTCAACAATTTGTCTCCTTACTTGGCATCCAAAATCAATTGCAAATTAATGTGAACAGATAACTATCTATGGGTGGCGGTTATGGATTGGAAGTTTCAAGAAACAACATGGTCATTGAATCCCAAGCACACCTTAGAATTTTTACCACTTTGATGTCTCTAAGCCAACTCTATGTTGAAACAATGTTATTTTCAAGACATCCATAACCACTATCCTACCATGTTAAGAATGCCTTTTAGACCAGGTTATTATTTTTGATGATGTTATCCTAGAGCTAGAGTTTTTATTTTTTATTTTTGTTACTTAATGAATTCTAAGACTGGTTGGTATCTATCCATAAGCATTGCTAATTAGTACGCTTATAATTCATGTAGAAAATAAAATGTATGTAATAAGTACTCCTACTTTCTCCTACTTGCTTTCTAGATTGTCCTCATAAGGGTACACCATGTTTGAAATGACACTTTTGGGTGTCCTTTCCTTACTCCACTCATGCTAATCATTTAAATTTTTTGACTAGGTGTCAAGATAGTGAAATACACCATAGAGCTACCATCTTTCATTGATTCCTCTTAAGTTAAATACTTTTATAGCTATGTAAATTTTGTGTTTTTATTTTGCAATTGTTCCTACTCATGTCTCAATATGAATTCTTGCAATTAATAACAAATAATATTAGTTATTATAAAATTTACATTCATAAATTATAATATACAAGTTAATTTTTCTTAAGATGATTTCCTATCTTTTGTCTTCTAATACTTTCTAGTTGCATAAGGATAATGTTCTAGAACTATACAAGCTAAAATTATTCTTGAAGCTTAAAACATTGATTTATAATTTTGTAGAATGTGATACAATTTTAAGGGTAGTTTATCAACCAAACTTAGAAAAAGCTAAGACTAAGGAATCTCATAGGATACAAGACCACACACTATTTTTTGTATAAATTTCTTTAAAATCAAGCTTTTATGTCATTGAAGTAATGAATTACTCGTGGGTTCAAGTAAGATTTATATTCAAATGATATTAACATTTTTTACAAAATTAACCTAATAGACATAAAATTTATATAATAGATAAAAAAAAATATTTTAAGAGAATTACTTTGATTAGAAAGCTAACACTTATTCCAATGATTGCAAAATTGTATATTATCACAAAAGAATATATGCAATAGAGAATGAAGATGGAATAATATGATAAAAAATTCTTTACATGCAATTTATGTTTTTGTATTGTTTTATCAAAATGTGAAAGATTTTTTTTCAAAAAAAAATTTATGTAATAGAGAAAATTCATGTCGAAGAAATTTTGAGTCGCTTATAATTGTGCTAAATTTTTTGAATGTTTAACCATTATGTGTATTGTGTAAGGTTTGAGACATGGAATAAGGAATGTTGTGACACATGATTAATTAACATTAGCCCAACTTGAAATATTTTTTGTATTGATAATAGTATAAACAAAGAGAAGATTTACAAAAAAAAGACAGTACCAAAGACCGTCATCCGGGAGGCAAAATCTCAAGTCAGAGAGAATCAAAATATGTGCAACCGAGAGTTAACAAAATATAAACAACACCATCGAGATAAAGTATCAGATATTACAAAAAGAGAAGAAGCACATGACGCTAGTGAAGAATGTCATAGTGAGTGTTAGCCCAAGCACTCCAACCCGTGGGGCCTTCCATCTAGACAATGTTCCTTTTAGCTTGGATCTGAGCCAGCATGGAGATCTGGTCATCCATAGCATTCTTATTCTTCTTCAGTTCCTCATGTAGCCGTTTAACCGACTCATCAAAAAGAGTGAGGTTGTCCATGTGCCTCCTCCATTCATAGTCGTCTTTCATCTCAAAGACAAACATGGTAGAGGACCCTATCTTCAGGAACCGCTTCAGCTTCTCTCTGCTAATCAACATATTAATGGATACCTACAAAGAAAATTTAGCATAAGTGAGTTTAAGAGAAAACTCAGTAAGATCTTTGGTTCTAACAAGAAATTTCTCTTCATTCCTGCACTTCCAAATCTGCAAAAGGATGTTAGAAGACAAGATATTCCAAAAAATATTAGTATCCTTTTGTAAACCATAAACATGACCATTAATAATTTCAAAACTGTTAAGATATTTGGGGTAAGAAATACCAAACAAAGACCAAACAGCTTTAGCAAAAGTGCAGTCCAGGAGGATATGCCTTGTAGATTCAGGAACCTTACATAAGCTGCATATTTCAGTAGTATGGGAGTCTTTTTTTATAGGGAGCCTGTCGAGAAGAGTAAGCCATTTAAAGCAACAAATCTTAGGTTTGATGCCATTATTCCAAAGTCTTTCAAAGTGTTTCTTCCAAACCC
>MU224963.1:1717728-1728398 GCA_018584345.1 Thuja plicata | reverse complement strand
CATTCCACCTCTTCAGCAGGAATTTGGACATCCACATTTTTGCACAAATGGGGATTTGCAAATCCGTATTCGCATTCAATTTAGAGGTCACCAAACAAGGAATTGCACCCCATAACCAGGTTATGGGTTGCATAACCCGGTTATGGGGTGCAACCAAACGGGCCCTAAATATAAATGTAGTTAACATTATTAATGTACTCCATATTATTTTCCATTAATATTATTACTAATATGTTAACTATGTATTCATACAAGAAATATCTTCCTACAAAGATTAAATATAAACTATTTTGTTAATTCTATTAGCGAAATTAAGGCATTGATTATAATATAGTTTCCCCGATTTATGATTCTCAATTACTAGCATACCTATATTTGTGAAAAATATAAGTAAAATACACTGAGAGATATCATTTTTCAAAATAAAATACCATGCATTTAATTGAAACAAATATTGTTGAATGACTATTTTTACGAGTTTCTTAAAAAGAGTAAAACTTAAATTACATGTTTATTTGATTAAATAAAAAAATAAAATTTCAAATAAAATTTTGAAGAGAGATGATGAATCTATCACTACATCCATTAATATTCTCTTCTTACAATGTTGTTTTTTGATTAATTTGGACACATTGATTGTGTTGATTATTTAATTAGTCATTTAATTGGAAGTCCTCAAATCATATTACTATGAGTCAAATATCGTTACAATAGATATTTAGATAAAAAGGGGAAATATGTGCTTTCAATGTCATGCAAACCATGTTAGTTGCTTGGGCGAAAGCAAGAGAAAGACGCAAAAATTTTGTCAGTTCTGTGTGAGTGCCACGACTATAAACATCACACACTAATTGACATATTCCTAGGCAAAAAGTGTTAAATAATCAAAGTTGACTTAATTTTTGCAAAGCTTAATTTTTTACTTAGTGTGTGATCTTTAAGACTGGTCGTGTGAAGTTTAAATAACCAAAAGATAAATAGAAGATAAACATAAGAGTTCACAATATAAATCCACAGAGATTAAAACACAAATTTTGTCATGGTTTGGCAAAATAGCCTACATCCACACTGAGAGTAGAGAAATATATTAATGTCATCAAATTGAATGAATATTTACAATGAAACAGGGTAGAGATGTATAAGCCCAATCCAAGCAGCTGAAGAGTCAAACAGTCGGCAATAGGACAAATGTTCGTTGGCCTTCCAATTCTTAACAAACTCCCACCGGAAGTCAACAGATATTTCAGCTGATCAGACATTCCCCTGCTCTAAATGCTGATCTTATTTGAGCTTAACAAGGCCAAGAGAAGTTCTTGCATATACGAACTTATCTTTGGCTACAACCTTGGTGAAAATATCTGTCGAATTGACCTTTGTGTCAATTTTAACAATCTTCAATCTGCCCTCTTCAACCGTGTGCCGCACAAAATAAGCATGAATGTCAATGTGTTTTGAATGTCGTTGAGATGTATGATTATGAGTCATAAAGATGGCACTGCGACTATCGCAAAATGGGATATAATCATTCTATTGATACTTTATATCATCAAGTAGTCGTTGCAACCAAATCATCTCCCGAGCACCTTTAGAGAGTGCCAAGTACTCAACTTCAGCAGAGGAGAGAGCAATGAAATGTTGCAGCTTTGAGGCCCAACTAATAGTAGCTCTAGCAAACATGAAGGTATAACTGGTAGTAGATCTTTGCTTATCCAAATCTTCGGCAAGATCTGAATCCGTAAAGCCTTGTAGATGAATATTATTGCCACCAAAACATAAATCAAAATCTGAAGTCCCTTTTAGATTCCTCAATATTCATTTGACCGCCTCCCAGTGAGTCTTCTCGGGATTGCTCATGAATCTACTCACAACTCCCACTGCATGAGCAATGTTGGGATGGGTAGAAACCATAGCATATATTATGCTACCAACTGCTAATTTGTAAGGAACTCCTTTCATATATTATTTTTCTTCTTGTGTGTGTGGACACGAATCAGCTGATAACTAAAATTTTGTAGAAAGTGGAGTAGAGACAATATTTGCATCAGCCATACCAAACCGATCAACTACTTTGTCAATGTATTCCTTTTGTGATAGAGTGATCTCCTTCTTCTTCCTATTGTGGGTGATCGTCATGCCAAGAATCTTCTTGACTGCCCCTAAATCCTTCATAGTGAATGTACTTGCCAATTTAGTTTTCATCTCACCAACCATTCTAGAGCTTGTTTTGGCTACCAACATATCATCAACGTAGAGGAGAAGAATAATGAACTCACAATTCAGAAGTTTCTTGTAGTAAATGCATGGATCAGATTCACATTTAGTGAAGTTGTGATCAAGCATGAAGCGATGAAATGTTAAATACCATTGTCTCAGGGCTTGTTTGAGCCCATACAAACTCCATTTCAACCCGCAATAAAGGTGTTCTTGCCCCTTTTTGATAAATCCTTGAGGCTGCTCCATTAACAATTCCTTATCCACATCACCATGTAGAAAAGTTGTCTTAACATCTAATTGCTCTAGTTCAAGATCCCAGATGGCTGCTATACCCAAAACAGTCTGGATTGTTGTCATTTTCACAACCAGAGAGAAAATATCAGTGAAACCGATCCCCTCTTTGTGAGAATAACCCTTTACCACTAATTTTGCCTTGTAAGGTGTGTTGCCTCTTCCTTCATCTTTCATTTTATATATCCACTTTTTCTTAAGTGGTTTCCGATTTGGGGGAAGAGTGACCAAATCCCATGTCTGATTAACTTCCAAAGAGCTCATTTCTTCTTGCAAAGCGATTTTCCATTTGTCCTTATTGCTGCTCACACAAGCTTCTTTATAATTTGCTGGTTCTATATGCTCAGAGATTAAAATCTCAGGCTCTGCCTCTTCAGCAAATAACAAACTGATAGTCTGAAAATTTAGAGGGAATTTTCCTCTGTATGGTAGATCTCCTCAATCCTTGATTCTAATTGGAATTAATACATAATTTTGATTGTAAATTGATATCATTATTACAACCATTATCATTTGTCTCAATGTTATTAAAAACATCAATATGTCTCTGCATATCAATATTTTGAGCATACTCCAAAGTTCAAATTCCAGACCCTCTTACCTTCCCAAATGCATTACTTTGTCCAAGAGTCATCGAATCATCATGCTGAAAGTTTGAATTTGACATTGGATGAGCTGTGGGCCGAGAAACTCTAGCATATTCCCCCACTCCTGTATTTGATGCAAACTTATCATTAGAGGACGTGGTGTTTTGTTCAGCACTGGAGGAAATATATTTGATTCCATGTGGGACTGAGGTGGAGGAGATGTCGCGCATCCCACGCGAGTCTGTAGGGGAGGAGAATCGTGTCTCGTACTGTTCTTTACGAGGGCCACACTGCACTTCATGTGGACTCTGTAGTTCACGCGGGCTCTGCACTTCACACGGGCCATAGACTGATTGACGCGGACCTATCCTCTCTGCTGCTGCTGCCGCAGAGTGTTGAGGGTCCACCGTAGAGGTATTCGACCCGTCAACGGACAGAGGAGATACCAGTGTTAAGCCTTGCGTGGACTATTTGTTATGCATGGGGCCTTCAATACATTCAGTTGTATTTTCATGTGCAAGGGGAACAAAGTACTACTGATGTCGTGGTGAGCTAGAATCATCTGAGACATTCGAATCTTGTCTATAACCAATGTTATTGTAAAATAATGGATTTATTTCTGTAATATGGTGAGTAGGCATGTGGAAAGCACACCACAAGAGGCATAGATACAGATTGATACATACCAATAGCTTGCGAAGACTGCGAAAAATCATTTTTGATATACTCCTGTGAACTATTATTTTCAAAAATAGAGAAAGGCACATACTTTGTTACTGTTTTTCCTTTAGTTTCTAGAGATGGAAATAAAATCTCTTTGAAGACCACATCTCGAATACAAATTATCTTCTTTGCAACTGGATCCCACAAGCGGAAACCAAATTGTTCTTCTCCATAACCCATGAAGATACACTGCTAAGATTTAGAATCCAATTTGCTCCTTTTTTCTTTAGGAAGATGAAAAAATGCTTGACAACCGAACATGCGGAGATGAGAATAAGTGATTCGCTTGCAAACCACTCCTCTTCCGGGATATCGAATTCCAACTAAGATGAAGGACTCCGATTAATTAGATACACAACTGTATTGCAAGCCTCAGCCCAAAACTCCTTGCTTAAACCAACATTAAAAAGCATGCACCGTGCTTTCTCAAGGATAGTTCGGTTGAGTCTTTTCGCTGCTCCATTCTCTTCAGGAGTGAAGGGGAGAATCTTAATTCTCCGAATACCATGGTCTGCACAAAAATTGTGAAACTCCAAAGAGAAAAATTCTCCTCCATTATCAATTTTCAAGCATTTAATCTTATGACCACTTTGATTTTCAACAAGTGCTTTGAAATTTTTAAATTTTGAAAACACTTCAGGTTTACAAGAAATCATATAAATCCATACATTCCCTGTACAATCATCAAGAAAAGTGACAAATTAATCTGCCCCTCCATGTGAGGTTACCTCCGTAGGACCGAAGACGTCCAAGTGTATCAACTCCAATGGTGTTGTCTTCTTGTCGTGGCCATTCTTCAAGAAGCTGGCCCATTTTTGTTTCCCACAAAGGTAATTTTCACAAAACTCCAAATCTGCGAATTGAAGACCGGGTAATTGATCTTGGTTTAGCATAGCCTCAAGTCCTTTTTTGCTTGTGTGACCCAATCTTTGATGCCAAATAGCGACATCGCTGCCCACAAGAGTCATAGCAGCTCCCACCTCACCAATAGTTTCAACAACATAAAGGTTTCCCACTTTATTGCCTTTTGCGATAATCATAGAACCACTAGTGACTTTCCATGTGTCTATGAGAGTGGTGAGGAAACCTTGTGTATATAGCTGACTCAAAGAAATCAGATTTTTCCTTAATTTAGGAATATGTCAAGCATCTCTTAAGAATTACCATTTAAATCCTCTATCTAGGTACAAAACAACATCACCTTTTCCAATAATTTCACACGAATTATTGTCACTCAAATAAAATATTCCAAACTCACCTTCTTGGTAGATTGTGAACAAATCTGTGCATGAACTGGTGTGAAAAGAAGCGTCGGAATCTAGGACCCAAGATTCGGATGTTGTGTCACTTGTGGAAAGAATTAAGATGTCATCATCTTTATCATGAGCTATGCTCGCTCTGCTGTCCAATACATTTTTTGTGTCTTTTTGTATTTCCTACAATCTTTCTTAACATGACCAACCTTCCCACAAAACCAACAACCACCTTCTCTTCCTCTAGACTGTGATCTTCTATCTGATTGTGACCGCCGGTTGTAATTATTTATGCCTCTATGTTGGCTTCTTCCTCTATTCTCAGTGCTCACCATTGTGAGAGCATCACCGGATGAGGGCTCATCATTCTTCCTCCTTAAGTTTTTGGAAAGAAGAGTGGCGGATACTTCATTGAAGGAAAACTTTTTAGAACTTGAGGCCGAAGTGCTTATTGTTGTAATAATGTCATCCCAGCTGCTTGGGAGAGAGCATAAAAGAAGAACAACTTTACTCTCATCATCTTGTGTCATGCCAACCGAATTGGCTTGGCTGATCAATGTGTTGAATTCATTGATGTGACTCATTATTACGCAACCTTCCTTCATCTTGAGCTTGTACAATTTCTTCATGGTGAATACTTTATTCGTAGCTGACGTCATAGCATATGTTTTTATAAGTTTGTCCCAAACTTCTTTTGTTGTTTTGTCCCAAACTTCTTTTGTTGTTTTCTCTTTCGCAACATTGAACAACACAGTTTCACTAAGCAAAAGGAAGATTGTTGCCTTGGCCTTTTCGTCAAGTGTTTCCCAATCTTCATCTTTCATGGAAGTTGGCTTTTTTGTTTTTCCATTGAATGTGAGAGAAAGGTCTTGCTTAATCAACAAATATTTCATCTGAATCTTCCATATCCAGAAATTCTTCCCAGAAATTTTTTGCATTTTGTAATCTTCCACGATTCTGAAATTTCAACCACTGAAATATCAACAACAATTCAACCTTTCTCTCATACCAATAGTGAAGTTTAAATAACCAGAAGATAAACAGAAGAATTTAGAATATAAATGCACAAAGATTAAAACAAAGATTTTATCGTGGTTCGACATAATAGCCTACATCCACACTAAGAGCACAGAAATATATTAATGTCACCAAATTGAATGAATGTTTACAATAAAACAGGGCAGAGATGTATAAGCCCAATCCAAGAAGCTGAAGAGTCAAACAGTCGACAATAAAACAAATTTCCGTTGGCCTTCCAATTCTTAACAAGCCGAATATCGGGTTTTAACAAAAAAAAAATTATGTTTGAAGCGATTGGACATTCCACAAGTAAAGTACACAACAATTGATTCGACTATAAATCTCAACTCTAAACTTCGTAGCAATTGATTTGGAAGAAGACTAAACCTCATAGCACATATCATATGAGTCAAGATGCTATCAAGAAGATCATAGACGAAGCAACTCATATTTGGCAACTTATTACTCTACAAATTTAGACTCATTGTTGTTTAATTTTACATGTATTTACTCTACAAATTTTAGTCACATAAACAATGGGCACCCAAAAAATAAAAAACTTTATAATCTTCTGTTTTCGACCAAAACATTTTTACGGACACCAGATTTTGACCAAATTTATTTCAATGAACGTAATTTACTAACTAGACATGGTCGTATTAACATAACAAAGGCAAAATGCATTGAACCTAGGATAAAATTGGCTTCATATTATTTGTCCATTGTCACTTGTAAACCTCAGTAATTTTCAAAGTGTAGTGATTTGCAAGTGTCTGGACTGTGTATTGACAGAGTAAAAGGAAATTGAGCAGTCTGATATTGAATTGAAATGGCAGTGTTTGTGGAATATAAATGAAAATGGAATGATGTGCGTATGTAATTGAAGAATATAAATTTAAAATTTGGGAATGTTGTGTTGTAACTAAAGAATATAAATAAATAAATTAGAAATGTTGTGCGTATGTAAATTGGAGTGTATGAGCGTGTTCATTTGTAATTGAAGATTCTTGGACTTCCTTTGCTACATTTGGAAGTCTAAATGTTTTTTAGAATTTAATATACTACAAGAAAGTGTAAATATTAAACAAGAAGAGAAACGAAATGTAAACAACATACAAAGAAGACAAAACACAATAGACACGATTTTATCGTGGTTCAACAATTTGCCTACGTCCACACTCGAAGCAGGGAATTCTATATTAACCAATATCCAATCTACAATACATAATTGCCACAGTCATTTATAGAGAGCTCTTTGAATACGAAGAGATGGAGGAAAGTGAACGGTCATGTGACTGTTGGGCTTCATATCCCAACAATCTCCCCCATGAAGTCCAACCGACACATCCATGCAGAGTGGCATCCCCTGCTTCCCATTTCAAAAACTCAGAGAGCAACGAGACCTTGAGAAGATCTCAACTTTGCCATGAGATGTTCCAACACACTCCAAATGAGTCTTCTCCACATTAAATTAGAATAAAAAACATCTTCTTTAATTGCCTCCTCATTGCCACCCTACTGAACATCCTCAACAGGTAATCTATGGTGCTTGGTTTCTAGCAATAATCTGGCTACATCCTCGAGGTTAGTTGTTTCACGAACAACAATCGATGAAGGCATCATCACCTCGGCTACAATCATCCCATTTCTTTTGTTCAACAATTTTTGTAGCTCATTAAAAAAAATTCATGTGCGCTATCCATCTACGAGAAAATACATGTCTAAGTTTTCTCGACAACTGATATAGACTTCAGTGCCAACAAGTCATAGTCTGAAACAACTCCAACCAGTGTCCAATCCTCATTGACCACTGGTAATCCAGGAATTTGATTGTCCATGAGAGCTTCTAAAGCTTCATCAACCAATATTGTTGGCTTCACAAATAGGTTTTCTTTCCTCATCATCAAATCACTGATAAATTTCAATTCATCACAGATGTTAGTGGTACCTTTTCCTGGCACCTTCGCCTACTCAAACACGTGCAACACCAGATTCAAAAAATCAGCTTGGTAGAATTTGAACACAAGACTTTATTAGCCACCAAAGTTCACGTCCGAGGTCCCAAATCCAAGATGTGCAAATTGACACTCGTCCTCAGCGCACCGGCTATGGAAGGTCACCTCCAGCTTTGCTATTACGTATTGCTTCAGGTATCCGTCCCCTATGGAGCGAGAGGTGACGAGGACACCCACCACTAGGTAGACATTCCAAAATATTAAGCAGTCGCCACCGCCCTTGATACGCGCCGCTTCGTCTTCTCTGTCCGGCTTATGATCAATTTGAATTTGTGAAATGGATAGAGCGCTACTCGCATTGGGCTGTGGATTACTCTCAGTCTCCCAAATCCAACCTGCACGCAGATAATTATCAAAGCTAGAGCCATTCGCAAGGATTAATTTTGACCTGCGACTCTCCTCAATTGCAATGTCTGGTCTAATATATCCCGTGGCCTCCAAACTGGGCATTTTTGGTGATACATCAATAAAAGAGGGCTCCCAAATATACCCAACCCATGTGGAATTGTTATTATGTCTGTCATGACAAAAGTTGTCTGGAAAATGTTCATCTAACATAGTGTGATGTTGGGAATCAAGCTCATGTGATGTATGGTCACTAGCAGAGAGAGTATCGTCATCACACAGAGATTCATGTCTACTCATGGAGAATGGAGAAGAGTCAGTATGTAGATACGATGGTGATTTATAATTGTGACAGTCTCCACCTGTCCATCCTTCCTTCAACTCTAATGAACACATTGCAGGTTGTGACTCCTTGAATCTAGGATGAGCAACAACTTGGGCCTCCTGACCCTCACCTTGGCCAATACACAGGCCTCTTCTCTCGGCTGCTACAACCTCAACATCTTCTGCCCCTTCATCTTCTTTCACAACGAACTTCTTGTCTCTCACAGACTTTCGTTCTCTAAGAGCAAATGCTTCTTCGTAATCCAGCTGCAACATCCTATGAATTTTGGAAGCAAAAGCATTCAGATTATCGAGACTGAACCCAGAAGTAAAGAAAGTTGTTTTATAATAGACCATCACCAGGTCATTTACAGACTTGCTAGACTTCTCTGTCTTTGCCCTCTTCCGCAATTCTTTCATAATGTTTTTCCTACGTTTCACACCACCTGTGCGCTCAAGAATTGCATAAAGCTCAAATCTAAGAGCTTCTAAATCTTCTTCTGGTTCACCTCCAGGCTTATCTTCCCAGCCATCCCACAAAAGCACATGGTGAATCCTTTTTGCTTTTGCAAGCCCAACATCATTCTCTACTGAGCCTAAATTTCCAAAAAATTCTTCAATGACAAAATCGACTTCATCTTCTTCCATCTTTGTTCTAGCCTCACCTAGGCTCTGATACCAATTGTAATTATTAAACAAGTAGAGAAACGAAATGTAAACAACATGCAAAGGAGACAGAACACAATAGACATGATTTTATCGTGGTTCGACAATTTGCCTACATCCACAATCGAAGTAGGGAATTCTATATTAACTAATATCCAATCTACAATACATAATCAATTCTACAATACATGATTGCCACAGTCATCTATAGAGAGCTCTTTGAATACGAAGAGACAAAGGAAAGTGAATGGTCATGTGACTGTTGGGCTTCATATCCCAATAGCAAGCAAGTCTTTTTTGTTGACGGTGTACACTAAGTGCTAATATGTGGCCTGGCCACGTTTTGGTGTTTGTATTCAAGGGTCAACCCCCTCATTTTGACTACTTTAATATAAAAAACTGTCATTTTTTTTCAAAAAGCCAGATTGTTTACATTATAGTTTTCTACCACTATAAGAAGCCTCTCAACTTAATGAATACATATTTATATATGTATCTTGCACAATAATTAATTGTAAAATCCAACATCATTTAAAATCCCATTTTGTAATGAGTTATTACATTATTGACCCAATTATAAAATTTGAATCATGAATACTAATTAGCTTATTATCATTTTTGGCATTAATAATTTAATCAAAATCCATTACCGAAGTATTTTACACAATAATCCATTTGTATATTTTAACATTAATAGTTTTACCAATAACCAAGATAGATAAAATTATTAAAATCCTTACTAATGGATTTATTTTTGTTCCACAATTTACCAATAATTGAAATTATTAAACCCACCTTGAATAATGGATGCAAATACACATATTTATGTGCTTTAGTAAAAATGATATCGATAAACAACAATAATGTCAAAAGTATGCCAATATGCATATGTAAATTTATCATTTAAATATCTGTTCATTTACATACTACATACCTTAATGAATTTTATTTAAACATTAATTATATTATCTTTTAATATGTTAATCCAATTAACTTAGCGTTAATGCCACTATACAATACTACAAGTATACCATTATATTAGCAAATAGTCACTTTTATCTATTTTTTATGTACTAACAAAATTACCTACCATTAATACCACTTAGGATAATGAATTAAATGTTTTCATAAATATGAATATTTATAACATTTTATTTTACTCTATAGTATAAAAGAACAATAATTCATTCGTAAGCTAATGTTAATTATTAAATCAATCATCTTATATATAT
>MU224963.1:1667478-1717666 GCA_018584345.1 Thuja plicata | reverse complement strand
TATATATAAGAGCACTCAAGTATAAATCGAGTGTTGTCATATACCATTTTCTAGCACGTTAACTATTCCAAAGTTACATTACATAACTTTAGACTCATAAGGGATGTATTGTAACCCCTCGCTAAACAAAATAACATGAGCCAATATATCTATGCATATTAGGTTAAGGCACAAATAGGTGATCCAAAACATATCTCTAGAATGATATACTAAGGTAAAAATTTAATAGAAACAATATTACTCATGATACTAATACTCTATTATGTAATAATAATTGATTAAAAACCAATGAGTAAATGCTATATCTGATAACCCTAAAGGATCATATTTGTCATTAGTATACAAGGAAACAGTTTTTGGACTGTCGGTAACATGATCACCGAGTGACAACATACAAATAAGTGCAATGGTCACCAAAATAGTTAAGTGCAGAAGTCACTAAAACACATAAGCACAGTGTACACCAAAATCAGACTATCACCAACAGACAATTTACAGAGTAAACTGAGAGCACAGTTTATAAAGTAAACTGACAGACAGTTTACAGACATCACCGAGCATTTTATTTCTGAGAAAAGTGGATCTGAGATACACGTAAGATAAAACACTTCAGTTTTATAATTATCTTTATGCTTAGCTGTAAAACCATTTCTTGAGGAACAATAAAAGTATATGTAAT
Organism: Thuja plicata; assembly: GCA_018584345.1. Classification (NCBI taxonomy): domain Eukaryota; kingdom Viridiplantae; phylum Streptophyta; class Pinopsida; order Cupressales; family Cupressaceae; genus Thuja; species Thuja plicata. Next base: position 1,716,987 of record MU224963.1, on the reverse strand, counting down.
TGTTTTAATCAGTCGAACTGATTGTAAACATGCAAACTAGGAGATCAAGGTCAAGTTGTAAACCTTTGATCATAGAGTTTTTATTGTAAAGCATGAAACCTAATTAGGTCAATACATTATATAAATAGATGTAGTAATCAATCAGAACATGATTGTAGCCGTAGCAAACATCTATGGATCAGATAGAGAGTTTCATGTAGAAGGACATAAAAAGACGAATTCAATTATGAAGAACAAGATTCAAGGCTACCGGGCAGAACAAAGGTATTAATCAATCACTATAGGTGATACATATACATTGTGAACTTAAAGGATATGTAATCTGAAATTCAAGATTGCATACTATTAGGTCAACAAGTATTTTTGGCTAATCTCTAAGAATTGTAGCAAATAGAAGAAATCCTTTAAGAAGGTGGACTTAACAATCTTATTATAAATCTCTTAACCGAGTGCACACTTAACATTGTTGTTAAAATATCTTAACCGAGTAGACCTAACCAATCTAAAATGTTACTCCTAACAGGGTAAGATCATCAGAAGTAATCACACTTGTAGCCTTAATCGACACCTTCCATTCTGCAGGTAGTGAAGCTTTGTGGGTTTCAACCCCACCACAGTTTTTACCTTCTAACAGGGGTTTTCTACATTACCAAATCTTGTGTCATGTTTAACTACTTTTCATGAATGTTTCTATGAATGTTTACATGTAATTAAGTTTATGTTTTGATATTACATGCACAAGGTAGAAAAGCAATATTGTCGATAATGCAAGTAAATATTACTAAAGGTTAAAGTGATAAAAATTTTAAGGGTACTGATTCACCCCTCCCCTCTCAGTACACACCATTCCATTATTCCAACAATTGGTATTAGAGCTAGTCTCTTATTTGGAAAAGTTTAAATCACTTGAGAGAAAAGATCATACAATGTAAAGGTATAAGCTTGATAAGAATATTGAGAATCAGAAGTTGCTGATACAGATCTTCTATGAGCAATACAAAGAAGAAATAATCAAGATGAGAGAGCTATTGGATGAAATAAAAGTTATGGCATCTCGCTACAATGAAAATGACTATCATGAAGAAGAGATACCTGATTTGTTTGAGTCGCCAGGATCTACATCTAGCAATACATCTGACACATCTAAAGGAAGCATTACAAGTCTGAATGAAATCAATCAACATCTGCCTGAACAAGTAAAGGTACTGCAAATTGGTCAAGAGACATAGATGGTAAGAATGATTGATGTTATGAATAATGCTAGACAAGCTGAACAAGAAAGAACATTAGCTATTGATGACAAGAGGAAGATCACTAAGAAGCTACAAGATAGAGAACCTGAAATACATAGACTTACAGAACATCATCATGAGATCACCAATCAAATAGTTCTTATGAGTCATGAGGCCAACCGAGTGAACATAGAACTCAATGGGAAATTGGAGACTATTGGTGAACTAAGAGAAGAAAATGAGAAACTAAAGCATGAAGTAAGGATTCAACAACAACATAATGATATGATCAAGAAAGATGAAGAAAGTACAAAAAGGATGGATGATTTTCTGAATGGACAAAGAAGACTCAACAACAATACCAGTCTAGGGTATACCGAGCATGGAGAATCATCAAACTGAGCTGATCAAAAATATGTCTACACAAATCCAAGAGAAAGGAAGCAGTCATCCAATCACCGTGGAAAACCAGGCCACACATCAAATGTTTGCAGGAGCAAAGCTAAAGGTATTCCTAAATCTACTTCTACATTCATTGATAATTGTTATAACTGTAACAAGCATGGACACAAAGCACATGAATGTAAATCTAAGGTGAAACAACCAAAGAAGGAATCCTACATGGAAAAATATTGTTCTAAGTTTGCAAAATGCATGGCCACACATATCATGAATGCAAGAAAAAGAAAAAGAAAGCATGGAAACCAAACTAACAAGAAAATGCTTATAAAACGAGAAGAGTCGGTAACTCATATGTTTGGGATTACAACACATGGGTAAATTGCACAACATATGGTAGATATGGACACATAGCTGCTAACTGCATGAGGAAATGGATAAGAAGGTATAGGAACTGGACTAACTCCAAAATGGCATGCTTACACTGTCATAAGGTTGGTCACCTGAGAAAGGACTGCAGAGACCGAGTGACAGAGTCAAGCACTTTTGCTAATGGCAATACCATTGAATATATTAGGAGAATGAGAAATCAAATGTGGAGGAAAGGTACAAGAAAAGATAATGTTGGACCACACACCATAGTTGGTGACACCTCATCCAATGGATTAGGTGATTCCACCACCCCCACCTAAGCATACAAGTAAGTATGGAACTACACTCTACAAAGCTATATTTTACATTAGTTCCAATATCCATTGATAATATGCCAAATTAGCATGAATGAAGATGCACCATGGTATTACTTGTTATGATTATTTGAATCCAGTCTCATCGGTCAATACACACCGAGGATCGTTGGTGTAAATAAAATCCAAGTTGTCAATGTGAACCGAGCATCGTTGGTAATCATGTAAAAGACATTCAAGTCTTCGCTATATACTGAGCATCGTCGGTGAACATGTGTAAAGTGCAACTATGTTGTCACTTACCCCGAGTGTTGTATACTCACCGAGGATGAAGTATGTGGTATAATGCCCATGCGTCTTTGATTACCGAGTGGTAGACAAGGCATTAATTGCACCACTTAGGTTATTTTCTATAAATAGGGCATCGAAGAGCTCATTCACTCACAAAGAAAAACTGAGAAAACAATAGAGAAAAATAGAGCGACTGAAAGCAACAAGGTTGCAGATTGATTCACAGCAGATTCAAAGGCGACTCCAATAGATTCCTAGCATCTACAACGAAGATCACGTAAGTACCAAGACTTACTGAGCTCATAGATCATTATGGAGAAAGCCCTAATTTCAAGAAATATGGTAACCACATCGTGAGTCTCCAAGATCAAGAATGTGAAGGACAAGAAGGTCAATCTGATCAAGAACACAACCTGTGAAGAGCCTAAGTATAAATTTTTCCTTGAGGTTGCTTCACAACCCGATGACCAAGGAGCATTCTCAAGAATCCCTCCTAGGGTTTTGCTGGTTGAAGATGTCTGAGCATACATCCACTACAAGGTTGCAAAAATCAGAGATCTTGAGGTTGAAGAAGCTTACAAGAAACTTTGTACATATGGAAACCTTAAAGATGAACACAAACACATTGAGGTGAAAGGGTTAAGAAATTCCCTAATGTTCCCAAAAGAGTTCAAAACTGAGTGGATTTAGATAGTACTCAACCGAGTACATGACAGAAAAATGTGGTTGGATGAACCAAAACCAATCACTAAGGATGTAATACACACAGTAACAGGTTATCCAGTAACTGATAAGGCTAAATCCTTAAAACATTATCCTTCTCGCCCTGAGATTGAAAAGTTAATAGGTGCAGTATGGGACGACAGAGGTTTAAAAGTTAAATAAATCAAATACCTAGAGATGAAGTTTGGTGCATGTGTACTTGGATACAAGGTATTCCAAGCTAGCCGATTGAACAACATAGCATGCAGAGCAGTTGACACTGCTTATAAGATTGTGATGAAAGGACTACAACTGGACTTATCCGAGATGCTACTAAAGAAACTAGAGGAGAACATAAGGACAATTAGGTCAGCCAGATCTAATTCATGTAAGTTTGGTTCACTCCTCATGTGCACAATTTTCTACTTTCAAAATTTCTTCCCATTTGTCAGTAATGTTAATTGGGACACAACCCGACTAATAACTGCACAAATTAGTGAATTCATTAAGTCACCAAGGGATAATTTTACATCAGTAATGGATGTGTACTTCACTACCTTAAAAGATATAATGCATAAGAGAATGAGAATACTTGCACAACTGGTGGAACAGTATAAAGATGATATATGTTTCATATTGGATACCGACACCACTTTAATAAAACCAGCTGTACCGAGAACAGCATGGTTACCACCACTGGATTATGAGATGAACATTGATCAAGCTACAAAGGCTATTAAAGCCTTGCTAAATGAAGTAGTGGACAAATCATTGAGTAGATTTGGAACTTATGAAGAAGCCAAGTCTAGAATTAAAATAGGCTTAGTAGTGAAGAAAATTGATAGAAAGAAGACAAAATTGGTGAAAACACTTGAGAAGAAACTTTCGGTAAATGATGAAGCATTAGAACAAGATGTCACCAAGGGACAGTCACCCATCAGTGAAGATGAAAAATTGAGTGACTTTGATTCAACTGAATCTAATGCACCACCAACAAAGAAACCAAGAACTACTGTTGCATCAAGAACTAGGAGTCAGACTACAAAAGATGCAGACTCACCACCAGTAAAGAAAGGTATGTTAAGGACTTATAAGAGAAAGCCTCAAATTGGGAAATCAGCACCGAGACAAAGAAGGAGATATATCATAGGAAAAGAGGATAAGGAAGACACTGAGTAGGATGAGAAAGAACATGGACTCAAAACTGAAAAGCTCAAAGGTCCTCACACAGTTGATGAAGTTGCACAATTAATCATCAATAGTAGGAGCATATCACACCGAAAGATAAGAAAATGGCTAATCTTATCCCCCGGAGATCAAACCAAGATAGAAGAAGCCATAATTAAGGCAATGGTTACATATAAGTATGTAACAATACAATTCAACAAGCAAATGCCACAAGAGCTTAGTGACAAAATATCAACAAGGTGGACTTATGCACTGCATACAGAGAAATCGATAAGGGAAAGATCCCTATTTATAATCATGCCACCCAATTCAATAGTTGAAGAGATTGATGAAACAATGAAAGAGCATTTAAAGAAAATTTCAGCTAAAATGAGAGCATACAAAGTACTAGAGGGACGATTACAAGAGCTTGACAAAGAAAGAGATGAGACATGGAATAAAATCTTAAATGCCCCCAAGCAGGTACTGGATCTTACCAATAAACCTCACTATATGAAGAGAAAGAGGCCACAACGAGCCCATAACACATCTTCATAAATGAGACCGAGGACATCAATCCAGTTGAATTGACAACATAGGCAACTAAGACTATGAATGATTTACCTCAAATATTACAATCATTAGGGGACACAATAGAGATCACAATCAAAGATATAACTCTTATTGATTCTGACAATGATACCAAGAAGGATGAAGATGTAACTGATGCCACCGAGTAGGAAAAGGAAAAGGAAAAGGATACAATGGATGTTTCACAGGTAAATGTACTAGGTCATATACCTCTATTGACACAAGCTATCAATATAATTACTAAAGAGAAGGAAAAGTCACCTGAGCCTGATGCAAACATACCAATAGACATAGGTGATGAAAAAGGGAAGCAAACATATACAAATGAGGAAAAGAAAGATACAAGTGGAGAGGAAAAAAAGAGTGATGCCACCGACAAGAACATTGAGGAAGAAAATGTTGCAAATAAAGATAAGGTTGATGTAGAGATGTCTACTACTGACCAACAGTTCAATATCGAGCAACATACAAAGGGTGCCACACCTCCCACACAATCACCAAAAGAAAAAGAGTCAGAGAAGGAACTTGCAATAGTCCTTCATTCCCCTGCTTCCAGCACCTTTTCAAAGAAGAAGAAGAAAAGCAAAGCACCGGTCACAATTGAGGAAATCATTGACATACCCAACTGCGATCCTAAAATACTGGATCCCGAGTCCCTGACCAAGTATGGTGAAATTTTCAAGAGGAAGGCTATACAGGACAAGCTCAAGAAGGAGCACAAGAACTCACAAGTCCTAGATACCACAAAAGAAATACTATTGCAGATAGTACCATACACTCAACTTGATCAAAATGCACCTATACTTGATCAATTAGCAATACTCATCGACGCCATTACATCACATAATGTAGATGCAGACAAAGTCACTGAGGAACGTGTTGAGGCAAAGTGTCAATACAAGTTAACTGAGAAGATCAGCCAAGAAGTGGCAGAAAATAAGGTAAAACTTTCTGAATTAGTAACTACAATGGAACCAATAACCTTTTTTCAGTAGCAATAGCATATATAATACTAAAATTATATATATATATATATATATATATATATATATATATATATATACTCTACATAAACTAATGCTTATTTATTATTAATATTATAAAGTATAATACATTAACATCAGTAAGCTATTAGTTTGAAATAAAATAAATTATACAATACATAATATTATTTTAGATGAAAATGCACTTCTTTGCACACTTTAGTCATTTCTCACCTTCTGCTAAGTCCGAGGTTTTGATAATAGATGGAAAATAAAATAAAGTATTCTAAAGTGGATGGTGGGATTTTAAACAATATTATAATTACATTTATAATTATATATTGTGTTATATAATAGATGTTATCAAAATTCAAATATAATATATCATATAACTAATAAACAATATATTATGTGATGATATATATTAAATTATATATAATATAATCGCATTTAGTGTTATATAAGATTTGTTATAATATAAGTCTATAATTCAAATTTTCACAGTTTTAAGACTTTGCATGTTTAAATTTTTTATCCAATACTAAAAGTAAATTTTTACACAACATTAAAAGAAAAAATGTGGTCTATGTTTACTCATCTCTAATTTAAAGTTTTGCAATTCAATTGATGCACTTAAAATGTGTCTTAAAGGGTGATAATAATATAGGAATTACAATCTTTATTTGTAACTATTTTGAATCATCTTGTCTTTGTGTTGTTTATGTTAAGTGAATCTTGTAAAGCTTCTTAATGAAACATCATTTACTGACAAGGTTTTCTTTGCAAACTCTAGTATTGAAGCTAATGAAACAATCACTTCTCCATTCACACCTTTGTTGCATTAACAACATTATTTGGTAAATGACCTATCAATTGTCCTCATGTACGACACTAGTGTATGCAAAAATATAGATATATTTTTTATTCTGAATGACCTTCATATCTTCGGCGTACCCATTGTACACCAAGGTGCAATTGCTAGTCTTAGTCAAACCAATCAAATCATGTACATTTTCTTATGTACAAAAGTATTGCATTTGTACACAAGACATGGTTACATAGTTAATGTGTCATGCACTTCATATCATGTCACATGGGTCAAAGGATTTACTCATTACTCTCCCATACTCCTGGCTCTATTCTACTCATATATGAAGACAAATTGACAACAATTGGGTGAGTTCTATTTATTAAATCATTATTCATCACTATTCAAATTACATCTGTAGCCAAAAATTATATAATCATTAATCTTCTTCTATCCACCACTTGGATGATAAGTATGGTGATTATCTTCATCTCTATGTATATCTTATTCACACTCATGGTACAAATAATTACAAATGGGTGCAATGGAGTTGACCTAGTGATTGGTACCATGAGTGTGGAGTTGACCTACATTTACACATAGTCATATATTTTACTAAACTTAAATATATCAATTTGTAATAGATTTAGTTTTCAACATTAGGTAATTATCATCCACAATAAACTTTTAGTCTCCCCATCTCTCGCCAAAATCAAAGTACACATTTAATTTTAGTTATTTTATATATTTTATATTTTATCATGTACACGCTACTAAGCCTGACTCTCATAAATCTAGGGTAATCTAATTATTATTATTATATATTTAAATCTACTTATCCAAGATAGGGCAGTTTTATTTCCCAATATAAATGTATGATTTTACCTTCTTAAGGTAAATAATTTTAGATATTATTCATATCATATCTTATTTATATATATTAGGACTTTAGGATCTATTCTTCCTTTATTTTATCAATATATCCTCTATCACATGTATTTTCCTCTTGTTGGGATCATGGAGAGGTGTGTACTGAGAGGGGAAGGGTGAATCAGTACCCTTAAAAACTTTTAAACAAATCTTTGTAGCCAACTGTTCATTAATAACCGACTGAGTAGATTGCATACACCAAACATGTAATATCAATTCTAAAATATAAATGGAGGTAAATTAAACAATAAACATACATCAAATTTGAATACTCATGACACTAATATTTGGTATCGCAAAAACCCCTGTTAGAAGGTAAAAATTGTGGTGGGGATGAGACCCACAAGACTTCACTACATCACTAAATAAAGTAGCCTATTAAAGCTTACAAATATTGATCACTTCTAGTGATCTTACCCTATTAGGAGTAACAATAAGATCGATTAGATCTACCTCGTGTGAGTATTTAGCAACACAAAGTATGTGTGCACTCTGTTAAGAGATTTATATAAAGAAGATTAAGTCTACTCTGTTAGGAGATTTTTGGATTGCTACAATTGTTAGAGAGTAACAAGATTGTGTGATCTGAATGAATTACAATCTCTATATTTTTTATACAGATCCTTTAAGTGCAATAAAATCTATCACCTTAATGTTAATGATAATACCTTCTACTCTATTTAGCTTAGTAACATTGCCTCTATTATGAAAACTTAATTCTGCAATGTAATCCTTGTCCTAAAACCCTTTTCTGAACTCTGATGTCCGTAGTATGGCGGCTACTTGATCATTACTTGATCAACATATAATACAAAATGACATCGCAGCTTACATATATAAAACTCCTTGACCTAATTAGGGTTTTACAATAACTTACAAACCCTAAGATCAATGGTGTACAAAATTTACCTTGATCATCTAAACATAGGAGATATAAACAATTAATGTTGTGAATTTGTAATTAATGTTCTCCTCGATCATTGTAAACCGTTATCCAGGTCGAAAAAAAGTTTGTTACCTAGATTGATGTGCCACTTCAAAATTTTATGCGGCCTCTGTTCCACTCGGTAAAAGTTGTCTCTCGGTGCTTGGTGTTCTCTGTGTGTCTTGGTTATACTGTGTATCTTCATGTACTATGTATCTTGGTTATACTGTGTATCTCGATTATATTGTGTATCTCAGTTATACTGTTGCTCGGTAAAGTCTGTCTGCTCAGTAATCACTGCTCTCGGTTAACTCTGCGCGTGATCAGTGCTCTTGATTAACTCTGCACTTCGGTGATTATACCAACTAGTCTTGTTTGTGACTCTATTATCGACTATCCATTTGAGTGCTTGGATACTAATGACAACCTTCAAATCTCATTTGGAGTAACATTCCCCCTCTTTGGCATTAGTATAAAAAACTTATCATATACAAGTTACTATAATTAGTGACTCCCCCTTTGTACATGCTCGGTATATGTATATGACTCCCCCTAAATATAGTTTCCCCCTTTACTATACATACATACATATATTTACCCCTTTTTTGAAATTAATGACAAAAGGAATAAAACTTACAATTTGTCAAAAATGTTGGTATGGGCTTGCTTAAGATTTTCCATTAGCTTCTCCCATTCCTGCTTTAAATGCTCAAGGGTCAATAGCTCTAGGTTTAGCTGAGCATGCATATCATATATGCTTTCTATGACTGACAGTTCCGGGGTGGCAATCAGGTTCTTTGCCAATGTCACATGTTTTTGCATCATAACCAAATGCGGTAGTAACGTATCCTATAGCTCGGTTACCTGTTCTCTGATTTTGTCAGGTCTTCCTTTTCAGATCAAGTCTCAACCACCGTGTTTGTAGAACTTTGGTGTTATGCATATGTAATGCATGTTGCTCAGTTGACAGACTTGTAGCACTATATTTTGGATCGTTATCTAGTGTCTTCATCTTTTCACTAAGCTTGGTAGTGAAGTGATCTAAAGTGTGAATTGTAATGGCTTCAGATATAAGAGTTTCTAAACCATTTACAAATTCTGACAGTGTTACCTTGTTTACTTCCACTGCATAGCTAATTTTCTCAGCAACCTTGTACTGTATCTTCTTTTCTGCTCGCTCTTCCAATTTCTGCTTGGCATCAATATCTAGATTATTTATTGCCTCATTGAGTAGTGAAAGTTGATCAAGAATGGGGGCTGATTCATCTATGTTCACATCATGAACAACTTGCATTAGAATCTCCTTAGTGGTCTCTAACACCTGTGGAATTTTACGTTCTTTCCTCAGCTTATCCTGTGCTGCTTTTTGGGTGCATAGTTCACCATACCTTGTTAAAGCATTAGGGTCAAGTGTCCGTGGATCACAATCAGGAATGCCAATGATTTCATTAAGTGTCACGTGACCCTTGCTCCCTTTCTTATTTTTCTTCTTCTTCTCTTTTGTTCTTGATGAAGGAGATAGTGTCAATGCTAGTTGAGCCTTTTGTTCAGTTTCTTGCTTTGTTGGCTCGCTCAGTGTGATGACTCGGGAAGGTGCCTCGGTAGCTGATCGGGTGTCAGGAGTATAAGTATCTACCATTGTTGTTTCTGTATTACCTTCACCTTTGTCTATTGCATCAGTGGTATCTTTAGATGCATCACCTTTGGTTGTCCCACCACTATGCTCATTCTCTTTACCGTGTGTATCACCCCTGTCTTCAGTTGTGTCTGTAACCTGATCAGGTGTAGGCTTGTATGCTTCATTCTCTATATCTATAACCCGTACCAGAATAACTAGATTGTCTAGTACCATTACTCAGGCGACCTCTATTGTATCTTTTTCATCTATGGTCTTGGTAGCTCTGACTATCTCATCTTCTTTTGCCTTATCATCAGGATCACCATCAGTTATATCATTAATTGTGATCTTTGGATGTCCTAGATTTTTTAATAGTGTCGGAATACCATCTCGTACATTTTCAACTGTTGCATCATCAATTGTTATTTGTTCTATAGTCGACTGATGTCCCTCGATATCGATTGTAGATGCAATGTCCTTTTCTTCCTCGGTATCCTCGGGTGGATTCAACAGTTTGTTCAATATTTGAGTGCTCCCTGCATCCACTTCCTTCAAATTTCCTTGTAGGATATTCAATATTTGTGCTTTATTAGTAAATTTCTTGGCATACTATTGCATAATATCATCAATTTTCTCTACTATACAATCAACTTTAATTAGAGTGAGAGCTACCTCTCTCATCTATTTCTCAGTGTTGAGTGCATATGTCCATCGGGTTGATATCTTACCATATAATTAAGAGGAAATGTAAGTAGAAAATTCAATAGGGACTTGTTTGAAGTTGATCATCATACCTATGATAGCTTCTTCAAGTTTATCTTTATTCTCGGTAGTCAGATCTATATATGCGTGTACCTTTGGATGTCCTAACCCTCTGGTTGTTTTGATTGCCTCTAGAATTTCAGCAATATTGTGCGGTACTTTGTTCTGCACAACCTTAAATTGTTCATAATTATCGTCAGAATCATCCTTATCATCCTTATTCATCACATATTTCTTTCGTTGTCTCGGTGTTGTGGTTTTCAGTTTCCTTGTTTGATAGGTGAATTTCGGTGATGTCCTGGTTATCTTAGCAACTCCTTTCTTTAAAGGTGGTGAATTTGTTGTCACCAATTGTGATCTTGTCCTTGGTGGAGACCCAGTCTTTATGCCTTTTCCTTATTTGGCCTTTGGTACCTCTACTTTTTCTTCATCAGACTCGGTGGCATCAACATCTTGTTTGTGTTCATCATCTTTACCGACTGAGGTTTGCTCCTTGGTTTCATCAACTGACTTATCTAGTTCTTCTTTAGTGATAACAAATTTCCTTTTCAAAGTCCTTACAATTTTGGTCTTCTTCCTACCCATATTTTAAAATTGTACACCAATTGATATTTGGGTCTTGGCTTTGTCATATGTGTCAAATCTCATGGCAGATTTGTCAACTGGTTCGTTTAACAACTTCTGTATTTCTTCTGAAGCTATGTCAATGTCTAATTCATAATCCATAGGAGGTAGCCATGATGTCCTTGGTTGTACTACTTTTATGAGAGTTGTATCAGTGTCAACTACAAAACAAATTTCATGTTTGTATTTTTCTACCAACTCCATTGGTATCCTAGATCTCTTTTCCATTCTATCTTTGAACTTAGCAAAATACTCATTCATAATAGGTTCAAAATTTGTCCCTAGACTTGTGATAAAGTCACTGATTTGCAATGTAATCGATCAGTTTTTCTTCCATTTCAAATTACCGACGGAGGGAAAAATTTTCTACAGGCAGAAGAATGTACATAACAGGAGTGAACCAAACTTACATGTGTTAGATCTGGCTGATTTAATTGTTCTCATGTTCTCTTTAAGTTGTCTCTGTAATAGCTCGACTAGGTCAAGTTGTAAGCCTTTCTTTACAATCTTGTACTCAATATCAATAGCTCCACACGCAACGTTGTTCGGTCTGCTTGACTAGAAGATCTTGTATCCAATAACATAAGCACCAAACCTTAGTTCAGGATCACCGATGGAATTGATCCGTAGACCTCTGTCATCCCACTCGACTCCTATAAGATTTTCAATATCAGTTCTGGGCGGGTGCCTTAGGGATTTCGATTGGTCTGATGTAGGATACCCAATTACTGCATGAATACCATCTTTGCTGATCTTTTTCAGCTCATCCAGCCAAAGCTTTCCATCGCGAACTCGGCTCAAAATAATGCATATCCATTCAATTCTGAATACCTTCAAAAAATTTAGGGCATTGGTTAACCCTTTCACTTCCATATGCTTATGATCATATTTTAGCTTTCCATCTATGCAAAGTGACTGGTAATTTGCTATAAGCTCAAAATCCCCTATTTCACTGATTATGCCTGCACATCTTGAACTAACAGAACCCTAGGTGGTATTGCAGAGAATGTGCCTTTGTCATCGGGTTGGGCTGCAACCTGAGGATGTATCTTGTAGTTTGGCTCTGTGCAAGTGGAATTATTAACAAGAATTACCTTCTTCTCTTTTTCCATCTTTTCCTTCATAGTTTAAGATGAGGACGCCATTGATTTTGATTTAGGGCTTCCACAAAAGTACTCAAAATAACTCAGTAAGTGCTAATGCGTGAAACTTTTAGCCTTCAACTATTCTAAATAAGCTCAGAAACTCTGCAAAGTGCTTCAAAGTGCGCTTCTATGTATTCACTTTCAATTTCTCTGCTGTACTCTCTGATCGGTGTGTGAAGAAATGAGTTCACAACGTGTAAATTTATATTAAATAACTTTAGTCGGCGCAATAAATTCTCTTTACCAGCCACTTGGTAGACAAACATATACTCGATTAATACTAAGGATACTTCATCTCGATGAGTGAACCAAATGCTCAGTTGCCTTAACAACTCAGTTATCTCTCACATATTCATCGACTGTTATTACTAACTCGGTACAGATTAACCGACTCAACTAGATCAAAGTAATAAAAAATATAATACCATAGTGCATCTTAATTCATGCTAATTTGGAATTTGTACAATGAATACAAGAACTGTTGTAAGATATAACTTTTGCAAAACATAGTTCCATACCTACTTGTATTGCTCATGTGGAGACGGTGGAACCACCTAATCCATCAGATGAGGTGTCACCGACTGCTGTGCTTGGCCTTGCATTATCATTTGATGCTTTCCTCCACATTTGATTTCTAATCCTCGCGTTCTCTTTGATTATGTTACCATTTCCATAAGTATTTATTCTGTTTGCACAATCTCTGCTTAAGTGACCAACCTTATGACAATGTGAACAAGTCATACCAGCATTTGACCAATTCCTAGACTTAGTTCACCATTGTCTCATACAATTTTCTTTTATATGCCCATATTTACCACATGCATTGCAACTACCCCAAGTATTGTAATCCCAAGCATAATCACTACCTTGTCTTCTTGGTTGATTTACCTTTTCTTGTCCTTTAGGCTTCCAGATTTTCTTTGTGTTATTCCTGCATGCTTGTGATGTATGACCATGCATGTTGCAAGTTCGACAATATTTCTCTATGCATTGTTTCTTCTGTTGCTTGTTCAAATTGGATCTACATTCATGTGCTTGATGTCCATGCTTATTACAGTTATAGCAATTTCCATTAAATTTAGGAGGGTTTCTAGGAATACATTTTGCTTTGATCCTGCAAACATTTGATGTGTGGCCCGGTTTTCCATAGTGATGGCAAGAGGGCTTCTTAGGCTTCGGGTTTGAGTATAGATTAATTTGTTCAGCTTGATTTGATGATTCTCCTTGCTCGGTATACCCTAATCCAGTATTGTTGTTCAGTCTTCTTTGATAGTTCAAAAATTTATCCATTCTCTTAGTACTTTCTTCAGATCTCTTAATCACTTCATTGTGTTGTTGTAAAATCTTCAACTCATTTCTCAAATTTTCATTATCTTCTTTCAATATACCAATGTCTTCTAGTTTTCTAGCAAGCTTAGTATTCACTCAGTTTTCCTCATGATTCATAGCAACCACTTGACTGGTGATCTCAAAGCAATGTTCTGTAAGTCTCAATATCTCATATTCTTTTTCTTGTAATTTTTCAGTCATTTTCCTTCTATCATCAATAGCCATGTTTCTATCTTTTTCATCTTTCTTTGCATCATTCAAGACTTCAACCATTCTGACCATTTGTGTATCTTGACCGATCTGTAGTGCTTTCACTTGTTCAGTATGTTTTTGATTTCTCTCAGATAGCTTTGATATGATTCCTTCAGATGCATCAGATATGCTACCAGATTCAGATCCAGATGTGTCATATAGGTCATGAATCTCTTCTTCCTGATAATTAGTCTCATGACAGCGAAGTGCCACGTCCTTTTTCTTAATCAACATCTCCTTGAGTTTCTCTTTGGCTTCTTTGTATTGTTCGACATAGATCTACAGTTGCAACTTCTAATTTTCAATGGTTTTATCAAGTGCATACCTTTCCATTGTAAGATCTTTTCTCTTTAGTGATTAAACTTTCTAAACAAGAGAAATAGCTCTAATACCAATTGTTGGGATAATGGAGAGGTGTGTACTAAGAGGGGAGGGTTGAATCAGTATCCTTAAAAAATTTTAAACAAATCTTTGTAGCCAACTATTCAGTAATAACCGACTGAGTAGATTGCATACACTGAACATGTAATATCAATGCTAAAATGTAAATGCATGTAAAGTAAACAATAAACATACATCAAATTTGAATACTCATGACACTAATATTTGGTATTGTAGAAAAACCATGTTAGAAGGTAAAAAATGCGGTGGGGATGAGACCCACAAGACTTCACTACTGCAGTAAATAAAGTAGTATGTTAAAGCTTACAAAGATTGATCACTTATCGTGATCTTACCCTATTAGCAATAACAATAAGATCGATTAGATCTACCTTGTGTGAGGATTTAGCAACACAAAGTATGTATGCACTCTGTTAAGAGATTTATACAAAGACGGTTAAGTCTACTTTGTTAGGAGATTTTTGGATTGCTACAATTTTTAGAGAGTAACAAGATTGTGTGATCTAAATGAATTACAATCTCTATATTGTTGATATAGATCCTTTAAGTGCAATAAAATCTATCACCTTAATACAAATGATAATACCTTCTGCTCTGTTCTGCTTGGTATCCTTGCCTCTGTTTTGAAAAATTAATTCTCCAATGTAATCCTTGTCCTAAAACCCTTGTCTAAACTCTGATGTCCGTAGTATGGCGGCTACTTGATCATTACTTGATCAACATACAATACAAAATGATATCGTAACTTACATATATAAAACTTCTTGACCTAATTAGGGTTTTACAATAACTTACAAAACCTAAGATCAACGGTGTACAAAATTTACCTTGATCATCTAAACATAGGAGATATAAACAATTAGTGCTATGAATTTGTAATTAATGTTCTCCTTGATCATTGTAAACCGTTATCCAGGTCGTAAAAAAGTTTGTTACCTAGATTGATGTGTCATTTCAAACTTTTATGTGGCCTCTGTTCCACTCGGTAAAAGTTGTCTCTCAGTGCTCGATGTTCTATGCGTGTCTCGGTTATACTGTGTATCTCAGTGTACTGTGTATCTCGGTTCATTGCTGCTTGGTAAAGTCTGTCTTCTCAATAATCACTGCACTCGGTTAACTCTGCGCGTGATCAGTGCTCTTAGTTAACTCTGCACTTCGGTGATTATACCGACTGGTCTTGTTTGTGACTCTATTATTGACTGTCCATTTGAGTGCTTGGATACTAATGAAAACATTCAAAGCTCATTTGGAGTAACACCTCTTTCCAATCCAAGATCATTTTCTATGCCACCATGATTTATAACCATGATATACCTCTTTTGTGGCCTATGATAGTTACGCAACTCTTAGTTTAGCCACATATTCATTTGTGATATCTAGAGATCTTGCTTCATGTGATGACATTATATGGTCTGATAAGTATATTCATTCTATATCTTATAATAGCTTTTGTTCTTCATTTATGGATTCTCCTCTATATTTTCATTAGTTTTATTCAACTTCATTTGGAGAGACTAGAGTTGTCCACTCAATAGATAAACATATTTCACCTTCCCATGAGATAATTATGCTCTCTCTCTCTCTCTCTCTCTCTCTCTCTCTCTCTCTCTCTCTCTCTCTCTCTCTCTCTCCNTTCTCTCTCTCTCTCTCTCTCTCTCTCTCTCTCTCTCTCTCTCTCTCTCTCTCTCTCTCTCTCCATTTTGTTGATGATATATTTAGAGAGAAGTTTAGTGATATTTATAATTTTCATATTCTCATGATGAAGTTAAGAAAGTTATTTTAAAGACATATTGGGTTTATAATTCACATCTTTTTACTAGTATTTATGTAAACTGGGTAAAGAAAATCTAATAGTCTACTCGTAGAACTCCTTAGGCCCAATTAAATAAGGTTGATTAGGGGAAAAAATTGAATTGGAATAAAATAAGGCAATATTATTAAAATGATTAAAACTATGTTTGTATGAAGGGTCATTTAAATATTTTTAATGGTGTTGTTAAGGAAATTTAGTAGCCTTTTTCAATTATTGGTCACATGGATTTCATAGCAATAATTAATGTTTAAAAAATTAGTTGATAATTTTTTTGGAATTATGCGATTTCAAGGATTTGAATAAAATATTTCATTGAAACTAAAATAAATTTGAGATGTCTTCTATTGATGTCATGTGGATCAAAATTCTCTCAACTATAAGAAAAAAGTTCAATCACACCCAATAAGTAATTACTATAATCACGAGAATCAAAAAATAAAGGTTCCTATTTTTTTGAATAAAATTTCAATTTATCCTTTAATAATTGTTCCTCATCTCACGACTCTCAGTACTCCATATTTAGAAAACTTGAAACACTCTACATGGTATTGCTTCCTAAATAATAAATAAATCTCATTAAATGGTATGTATTGAAATAAGGAAATAATCACCTTGTAAAATCCTCAAAAAGTGCCTTTCATACATCAAATTCTTGTACTGTTGGTAATTGCCAAATTTAGATCAAGAGCTTGATGGACTACATTTATTAGTTGTTGGTAGAAGCACTTTGTTTCCTTAGTTCAAACAACTTCTTACAAAGTTCTATTTACACTAATTACATTCCTCTTAATGTTGTTTACCATATTTAGAAATTGAAATTAATGACTTTTTTAAGAAATATAAATCTACGTTTTATACCCTAAAAAATATAAAATTGAAAAATATAATTTAACAAATTCATTCAAGTGTTTGATCAACATATTGGGCAAAATCCATTAATAGTAGAGCCAAAAAATACACGATCTACGATGTAGAGAAGATTGTAACCAACTAGATAGGGGTACACTTTTTACTAACAATAAACCTTGAAGTGACAAAATAATTATACAAGCTTATGCAAAAGTTTAAGTTATAATTTGTTACAATAATTTAGTTCCCCCTCGAATGATTTTATGTGTAGATTTAAGCATATCCATTGAAATATGAAAGATATAGCTTGTAATTCCTAAAATTTTGAACTACATAACTAAATTGTGTTTCTCCGCTTCTCCTTCAACGTTGTAAGTGTTAGAGTAAAAATGTAATTTCACTTATTAATTAAATCATTATTGATTTAATTATTAAGTCACCTTTTAATCTCTAGTTCACTTAAGCTAAACTTTAGGCATGCAATAATTAATTCTTTATTAATTATCCATGCAACTTAGGTTTCTCCACCCTTCTTAGGGTTTTGATCTCCTTTATTAGGATTGAGCACTTTGTAATTATCAATTCTTTTGTAATTCCCTCATTTCTCTCTTTGAATGAGCATTTTCATCTTTCAGATCTATGTGAGTTTTGTCTCCATTCTTTGCCTTTGTGATAGGTATTTTGCTACAGATGATCTTGGCTTATGAATTCTTTGAATTCTAACATGGTATCAGAGCCTTGCTAGAGTAGCCCATTCTTAGGTTTTTCGAAGATTTTCTGGAGCGTCGAGGTTTTCAATTTTTCAGATCTGTTTGTGTGGATCTGGAGGGGATATTTTATATGGAGCACTTTTGACACAAACCAACCTCACAGATGTCCTAAAAATGCCCCAAAAACCCAGTTTCCATATAAGGCACGTCAAATTTGGGCGAAGTTGCCATTTGAGGCAAAAAAATAAATTGCATGTGCCCTTTTTTGGGTACAGAAATCGAGGTGGTGGACAAAAAAGTGCATGGAAATCGAGGCAAAGGACAAAAAAGCGCATGATTTTTGAGGCGGCGAACCAATTTTTTTTTTTCAAATCAAATTTTTTTGGTACCTCCGCCAGTTTTGACCTCCTGTCGGTTTTTTGCTCATAACTTGAGAAGACAGAGATTTTTTTTTCCAAACAAGATATCGTCGAAAAGCTGGTTTCGAGCTCGACCTGATTTTCCAAGTTTGGTTTTCTAATTTTTTTTATTTTGCAGTATTTTTTTCCAGTCAAAGTCAAGGTTCCATTTTGCACTTCGGTCGCCATATCTTGCTCCTCCAGACTCTGTTTTTTGATTTCCGCATGGTGTCGAAAAGATGGTTTCATTCTCTTTCTTCTTGTATGGGTCTCATTACCAGAATCTACTCTAGGTATATTTTATTCATTTTTTTGTATTTTTGCATTCTAGTGGATATCTTAGATGTTTCAGGTCCTGGGATCGTTTTCTGTGCATGGGATGACTCCATACTAGTTGTTCTTCATGTAGCTACAAATTTTTGTCATTCCTGGATATTGTAGACATATTTTTCAGTAGCATTTTTTTTTCTTGCAAATGCACTGAGATAAAGTGTCATCTTGCATGCTTGGGATCCCACACATTTGGTGCCTGATTGTATTCGCACTATATTATAAAGTACCATGGGGGTTTGTTATACCTTTGTCAAGTGAGTGTTCATTCCACGATATTAGCCTCATATGTGTCAGCGACTGATCATCCTCGACATCATACTTTATTTGTGCTTGTACATTCTTCATCATGCCGTTATTCTTGGCAGTCTCTCAGTGTATCTGTCATACCTCTCCCTGATCAGCATTATGTGGGGTATTTCCTGTTGGTTCTATATGCTTCCTTGGTTAGATGGAGTGAGATATGTTTTTAGTATTTGTTCATATATACTAGGTGGATGCAGTAGCTGGTACCTATGCATTCGGTGAGATGGATCATTTACCATATGGACACTCTTCTTTCATTCCTATTTTGGAGGCTTCGGACATGGTATTTTTTTGCCATTTGTATCTTCGAGTTTTGATATTTTCCTTGTTTTTTCGTCATGAATCAAATAGTGTCATTTGAGGACACTCATACAGATTACAATAGTTCTTTGACAATGTTTGTAGCTTCATGCTTTAGAAGTCTTCTACATGTTCTTCTTTTGATCACCTCTTCAGATTTTGATGTTTTTTCCATCTGCATCTTCGAGTTCTGATGTTTTTCTTGTTTTCCATCCTTGATTCAAGCAGTGTCATTTTAGGGCACTCATGCAGATTACAATCTTCTCTACCTGATCTCTGTTCCTATTTTCTGGGACTTTCCCTAGTTTGGAGGCTTCTTTAGTCCTTCACTAGTCTTCATATCTTTTCGGAGAGGGGTTTTTCCCAGTGGGTTTTCTCATTTTCTCCTCTTTACATAAATTTTTTGTACTTGGGTACCTGATCAGGCCTTGTTGCCGAGACCCATTTCCTGCTTTCAGTAGTTGTTTCTAGATTTTTAGCTTCTCCCTAAGTTTATCTTAAGAGGGGTGTTAGAGTAAAAAAGTATTTTCACTTATTAATTAAATCATTATTGATTTAATTATTAAGTCACATTTTCACTAGATAAGGGTATAAGACAAGGGGACCCCCTCTCCCCTTTTCTCTTCATAATCATGGCGGAGGCCTTGGGAAGAATAATTACAAAGAAAAGGGAAAATGGAGCATGGAAATGTATTCAAATTGCAGAAGGAGTGGAAGCTCTCTCACACATTCAATTTGTGGATGACACCTTTTTAGGTGGAGAGGCCTTGGAACAGGAAGCCAAAATTATGAAGGAAACCCTGGATATGTATGGTAAGGCTTCAGGGCAGATGATAAATTGGAGAAAATTAGAGATTTTCTTTTTCAATACTCCTATGCACCTACAAACTAGGATCAACAACATTTTAGGAATGAAAGGTAGACTTCTGCCAGGCAGATATCTGGGCTTCCCCTTTTCAAAGGGATAAATAAAGCAGACTTTTGGAAAGATCTTACAGAGAAGTGCCTAAAGAAAATGGATGGGTGGAAGGGCAAATGGTTATCATCTGCAAGCAGAATTCTGATGCTCCAAACAATTATCTCAGCTATGCCTATCTACTCGATGATGTGCATGGACATTCCCAAGAAGGTGGTCAAGATTTTAAGTGCAAAAATGAGAAGGTTTTTTTGGTGTGGAGCCAAGGAGGAAGATAAAATCCCAAGTTGGTGGCCTGGGAGAAAATCTATAAACCAAAAGCCCAGGGAGGGGCAGGGATTAGAAACTGGCAAATCATGAACAAGGCTTTGGGGGCAAAACTTATATGGAGAATGTATACGAACAATAACCTTTTCTGGGCAAGAATCCTGCAAGCTAAATATCTGGACTCAATAGATTGCACGAGGATTTTGACTATCAAAGACCTCCCTCGTGGCTCTGCCATATGGAACTTCATGCTTGCATGTCGTCCTATTATCACTGAACACATTACATGGCAACTCAAAGATGGAAAATCTTCCCTCTTCTAGGAGGACTCCTGGGATGGACATAAAGCCTTACAGGATGATAGAGAAATGATGTTCTTAAAGAAATACTTTAAAACACACTGGGGCAGTAAGGTGAAGGACTATGTGGAAGAAAAAATGACAAATGAGGGTGTGAGATGGGGATGGAAAAGGCTAGATGAGGAAGACCTAACCCAAGAACAAAATAACAGAATGTTGAGGATTTTCAACAGCAGCCCAGGTAACATTAATGACAAACAAGTAAAGAATAAGATGGTGTGGTTCCCTCTCCAGGGAATATTCAGTTAAGATAGGTTATACAATTTTGGAAAATGCAGCTGAACCACATTTTCTTTCAAAAGATCTTTGTTGGAGTAAAGATATCCTACCAAAGGCAGGAGTGTTTGCTTGGCTTGTATGTAGGGGGAGGATTTTGACTGGAGAAAGGAGGAAAAAACTAGGCTTTAGTGGTCCCACCCGATGTAAACTCTGTGAAAACAATGAGGAATCTTTAGACCACATGCTGCTACAATGTGACTTTGCGTCTATGTGTTGGAATTTTGTCCAAAAGAAACTTTTTTGGATGGGCCCACGAGCTAACACTATTTCTGAGGTTTTTGCATGTTGGCCTAGGGAGAAAAGGAAATCAACACTATCAAACATATAGAAGATAGTCCCATCCATGATAGTATGGGAAATTTGAAAAGAAAGAAATCAGAGGATTTTTAGGGGTGAAAAGGAATCACAAGATAGATTTCTAAATAGATTACAACATGCCATTGAGGAAGTTGTGAGCACTTCAACTACACGAAGACAATTTTTGAAGATTCCATACACAAGGGAAGATAGAATAATTCAAAAGAATTGGCTAGGAGTAAGGTTTAGCTCTCCAGCAGGAGCCTTAGTGACTAGAAGAAAACCAGTGGAAGTAGAGAGTATAAAATGGATGCCCCCAGAAGAAGGGTGGTTAAAAGCAAATTTTGATGGAGCAGCAAAAAACAACCTGAGACTTAGTGGCATTGGGGTCATTTTTAGGAATGCACAAGGGAAGACTACTCTAAGGGCAGAAAAAAGATGCAAGGATGGAACAAATAATATGGTTGAAAGCCAAGCTGCATTACTGGCAGTGCAAATTGCACAACATAAAGGTATTAAAAAAATGCATTTAGAAGGAGATTCACTACTTGTAGTGCAAGCAATCTCCAAATTATCTATAGGAGCATGGCTTCTAGAAAAATACATTGACTCAACTAGAGAAATACTCGAGTCCTTTGAAGATTTCAAGGTTACTCATGTAAAGAGAGAAGGCAACTCTGAGGTAGACGAGCTCTCTAAACGAGCCCTAAATCTCACAGTGATAGATGAATTATGGATTGAGGAGGTGCCCCTATTAGATTAATGAAAAATAAAATATAAAGATGAATGCAATAATCAAATAGAGTGTTTTAAAAATATAATTAAAGTTAGCCCCGACGATAAGTGGATCTCGACTGAGATTTGCTTCGCATAATGCAAAAGCAAGTTGGCATGATCATAATAAATGAAGACATTAGCAATGATTAAATGACGGCGGAGGATGTCTTTTCAGATGGTGAAGTGTGCAATTAACTACCAACCCGCATGCTAGCGCCCTAAAGGACATTTTGCATTAATTTCATCACTAGAAATTGGTTTTATAAGTGACAGCGCCTCTATCAAATCCTCATTTTGCAAAGTGGTTTAAACACACGCTGCTCCGGTTTCAACAGGAAACTAGTGTGGAAATGGAACCGAGGTTCACATTCATGACTAAGAGGCAGCAAAAGGGCATTTTTGGGCCGGTGGAAGATCACAGAGTTAAATTGCTGATAAAATGCCCATCACAAGAAATTGTGGAAGCGTTTCAATTGATCCTTGGGCCACTCTTCCATGAAGACACAAATAAGTGGAAGCTGCATGTGGATATCACATCGATGATAATGGCTTGGGAGCTCAAATTAGGAGAGCATGAAAGGGTTGTGAAAAGAGTGATGAACTCTTTGTTTGAGGCAGACCTAATTCCAAATGTGGATCACCTGTTGGAGTGGGCGCACCCGGGATGGGGCATTCAATTATAGCGAATGTTTTGAGAGTGAAGAGGAGGGAGTCATAAAAGGCATTCACCCCTTTTTACAATGGTCGGAGGGGGTGGATAAAGGAAGCTATATGTGGGATAGGAAAATGGATTGGGAAAGGCTGAAGGAAGGAATCCAGAACTACAATGCAAGCCACCGATGGCTGACAGTTCCTACCCGTTTTCCAAAGAAGGGGAGGACTCATCGTGGACGGAAGCGAAGGACAATGTCGATGGCCTACCCGTAAAATCTAGACCAGAGGTCTAAATGTAGTTTTTTGGTGCAGGGGAAGGGGTTTTTGAGAAACACAAGGTAAATACAAACCATAATAATGGCGAACGGAGATCTGAAGGCCTTTTTGATATGCATTTTTTGGAGCATAGTTTTGGAGGTGTTAAATGCAGAAAACCCACAGTGCAAAATTAAAGTTGTTTGATTTTTTACCTGGCCCCCTCCAAACAACCGTATAGCTGTGATGAAGACCACAACGACTATGGAGTAGGGTCGGATTGTTTCAAACGGGCGACTATGGAGGTTTTTTTTTTTGGAAAAATCAGATAGAATATGTTTAAATTCTGATGCACAGATGATGTCATATTTGTCTAATGTAATGAAGGACTTTTCCTTTTTTGGGAAGGGGTGATGTGGAAAGTTTAAATTGTAAGGGGGGTGGCTATTAAAGCTGGAATAGCGAATATCTATGTATGCATTTCTTTATATTATTAAAACATACCAATATTACCGACAAAAAAAAGAGAGTCACATTTTCACTTATTAATTAAATCACTATTGATTTAATTATTAAGTCACCTTTTTATCTCTAGTTCACTTAAGTTAAACTTTAGGCATGCAATAATTAATTCTTTATTAATTATTCATGCAACCTAGGTTTCTCCACCCTTCTTAGGGTTTTGATCTCTTTTATTAGGATTGATCACTTTGTAATTATCAATTCTTTTGTAATTCCCCCATTTCTCTCTCTGAATGAATACTTTCATCTTTCAGATCTATGAGAGTTTTGTCTCCATTCTTTGCCTTTGTGACATGTATTTTGCTGCAGGTGATCTTGGCTTATGAATTCTTTGAATTCTAACAGTAAGTTCAACTAAGTTTGTTTTGATTAAGGTAAACAATGGGAAGGGGTCAAACCCATAGACAAAGAAGTCAAGATGACAAACAAAAAGCGTAAAAATGGGATTGAAACCCACATATGATTTTGACAGAGCTGTAAACCGGAGAGGGTTTTGCAAGGACCCCAAAACCTTGAACACTAACTTAGTTCATAAAACAATATTTATGTGAATAGTGAATCAAAGTTACATAAAGGATGTGCCATCATAAAGCTAAAAACAAATTTGGAGTTCATAACATGTTTATGAAACATCATAGTTGGCCATGCCTAATATATCTTTTTAGTTCAATGGGCCTTATGAATAGTAAAATCAAACAAAAAAGGAATCAAACCATATTCACTAGCAAAAATGTATGGGCTCTTTTCAATTTTAAAAAGCACTAAAGTGAATCAAATTTATATGATCATCATAGAGACTGCATCCATGTTTACGAATGTTATCTTTGATTTTTATCATTGTTGTTGATTTGGTCCATCAAGATATTTGATTTAGAAAAATTCATTCACCTATCTAGTTGACAAATTCGTAAATAGCATATCTAGGCACCACCTTAACAAATTTAGATATCTTGAAAGTGAAGATGAGAAGATCTACCACCACACATCATATTAAATAGATGAAAAACATCTTAAATCAATATTAGGTGTAATTCATCAAAAAAAAATATTAGGTGTGATTCATGATAATTGACCCCATAGGGCTCATAATCCGCATGGGCTAAATCACAGTGATTTTTTTGCGATTTTTTGTAGTTTTCAACCACAAAATATGCAGATCATGAAGAAGAGATGCTGAAAATTTTGCAAAAATCTATTAGATTTTTCTAATTTTTGAAATATGGTCAATAATACATTTTTTTTAGAAAGTTTAGCCACATCCCCTAATCTATTTATGAAGTTCTTTAGTACCAGATCCAACGATCAGACATTCATTAAACAAATACAAGTACTTCTAATAATGATGAATGGATTAAATGGCATTATCTTTACTATTCTATTATTAATCATAGAACTAAGTTCCCCTTCTCTTAAGTCAATCCGGTTTTATTGAGAAACATGTTATATAATATAGACGTGGAAAATAAGACATCTCTAGAGAACGTGTACATGCAAAACACGTGTTTTTGGTGACAGTGAAGTATGTGATAAGTCTATAGATTGTTGGCTGGGCACACTAATTATTACAAGGCCTAAGTGCAAACTAATCATCTGCTATAAACCCAATGTTTAATAGGCCATCTGAAAGATCTCTCGATTTTTCAACATACACCCCTTTTTGAACGTTGGCTTTGCAAGATCATCTTCACTCAATATCCATGCTTATTTTTTGATCATTATTGAGATCAAAATCTCAACATTTTCTGTAATTAGTATCAATTCAGGACTTGAAATTCAGTCCCGGGCCTGTTATTTGTTGAGGGCAAATTGGTTTTGTGTATATTTTCATTGAGAGTTTTATCCATTTGGATCTTTTTCAATGGGTGTCAAGGAGGACTTGGAACAAGGGTGTAATGATGGGCATTTGAAAGAGGCTCTCCTGCACAAGCCAAGCAGCCATGGAAGTAAACATAAAAGTAATGGTAGAAAGATTTCAGAAGCTCAAGACTTCCAAGGAAGCATTGTAATTGCTCTTTTCTGCACTGCAATTGTAGCCCTGGGACCTGTGCAGTTTGGGTTCTGTGTAAGTACATAGAATTATATGCACACAATGCTCTGTAATTGACTATAGTATGATGCTCTTGTGTTGGCAGTTAAACTTAATTAGTCTTAGGGGAGTCTTGCTTCTGGATTGGCTGTGTATGTTTTTTTTGTCAATGTTTCGGATTACTTTACTCTTTTTGATGATGGATCATTTAGTGTAATCTGAAACCTCAATCGAAAAATATACACAGCTAATACAGAAGCAATATTCTTACAATATGGTCTGTGCAAAACTTATATCTACTATTAATTAGTCTTGTTGTTTCTTAAAAAAGAGAGAATGGGTGGTTGGTCCTGGTATACATTTGTTCAATGGGTTCATGCTTCTCTAGCTTTAAGCTTGTTGTATCTGGATAGACCTGCACTGTAAGGAATTTTAGGATTACAGATTACTTCAGCAGGTTTTGAGGGCTAGAAATTGATGGTAATGATGTTTCCCATATTGCAGAATGGATATTCATCTCCTACTCAAGAAAATATTATGGATGATCTCAGCCTCTCTGTGTCTCAGGTGTTATACATTTAGCTCTTTTTTATCTATTTTGGATCGAGGCTATATTTATAAGGCCTAATGTGAAATGTCTCTGTTTTGAAACAGTTCTCTTTGTTTGGTTCTTTGTCAAATGTCGGTGCCATGGTTGGGGCTATAGTCAGTGGGCAGATTGCTGATTTCATTGGGCGTAAAGGGGTAAGTGGTGTAAGGATTTCATGTTGATATTGGTCTAATTTATGTTCAGAATATATGGAACTAAAATTTATATAAACCCTGCACAGAAAGCTTGACTTATGATTTAAATGGGGTGTCCTTTGTACTTTTGGTGGGGGACTATTCTCTATTGTTCTAAATGTGATTTGGTGATGCACTACCTGCTTTTGCATGCAGGCTTTGATCGTGGCTGCAATTCCTAATATTATTGGCTGGCTTACTATCTCTTTCTCACAGGTATGCTGGTCTCCCCTGATTTCATGACCTATTAAGTATGATGGACACAAGTAGTTCTTTAGTTTTTAATCAGTTGGTAGGGAAGTATACTTGAGTAATTTATTTTTAGATTTTATATTATTTATAAGATTAAATTGTTATTCAAAATGAAATATAAGTTTTTTCTTGAAACTTTTTCAATTGAAAGTCAATAATTGAGGGGTATCTGTTAGTTGAGAACTTCAGTTTTTTTAGAGGATTTTATATCATTCATAAGATCATTTTAATATCCAAAATGAAATATGAATCTTAAGTTGAAACCTTTTTGATTGAAAGTCAACCAGTGAGGGTATTCATTAATTAAGAATTTCAGATTTTAAAGGATTTTATATTATTCATAAGATTGTTTTGATATTTAAGATTGTTTTGATATTTAAAATGAAATATGAATCTTAAGCCCAAACCTCTTCGATTGAGAATCAACTAATTAGAGGTATGCATTATTGAGAATTGGAAATATAGTAGAGTCCTTTAATTGGCATGACAAGGCAAGAGAGAATAAATTATTTTGTTTCGGTTGGCTGTGCTGTTGCACTTGTAGGATGCTTCATTTCTTTATTTGGGAAGGTTATTGACCGGCTTTGGAGTGGGTGTCATCTCATTCACTGTAAGTTGGTCTTCCTTTTAAAAGCCAAAAAAACTCAATCCCTTTATTTGGGACCTCGGTGATTACTTGAAGGGACCTGCGAAGATTGCAGTTGCATTTAAATAATAAATTTAGAATCTGATTTGTTCTAATGGGCATTGGGTATTGTGATAGGTACCAGTGTACATAGCAGAAATAGCTCCCAAGCACTTGCGTGGTGGCCTTGGAGCAGCAAATCAGGTAAAATGTCAGACTTCTTTTTCTTTAATCTTTACATGAAAGTTCAAAATTCAAAAATTCAGATCATAATAACTCAAACTGTGACTTTTTTCCCAACAGCTCTCTGTCACAATTGGTATTATTCTGGCTTACCTATTTGGGCTGTTGTTTGATTGGAGGGATCTCGCCATTGCAGGTTAGTTGTATGTTCTCTTTTCTGAGTGGGAAATGCTGGAGTTTTTTACAACGTTTCTGAAAACAGTTTGATTAAGCATTTCAGGATAAACTCTCGAACAGTTTTTACACCGATTGACCATCCTCACTCTTCCCTCCCTTGTTATACCTTCTTGGAATCGATTAGATAGTCTTCATGAATATTCATGCCTGTCATTGTGATGTGCTTTGGGCAGGAGTAGTTCCTTGTTGTCTTCTGGTTCTTGGGTTATTCTTCATCCCAGAATCTCCAAGATGGCTGGTGAGTTGAGAATTTTATGTTCATAAGATGATTTAATCACCATTAACTAATTATATATAAATATATATATATCTCGTTGTTTACCTAACTGGTTTGTGCTGGGCAAAAACTTAATTTTGATTATCAATGATGATATTAATTTAAATACAGGCAAAGACTGGTAATGAAAATTTTGAAGCTGCATTGCAAGTTCTCCGAGGCTCCAAGGCCGATGTTTCCTTGGAAGCAATTGAAATCAGGGTAACGTGTTGTCTTAGTTGTTTGGTCACATTTGTCAACCTGTCTTGGACTATTTATCTCACATTTTTTATGAGCCAAACCTGTTGTTTACTCATATTTTTATCTATCCACATCATCTGTGTTTGTCTCATTTTTTTCTTTATTCATTTAGCATATTTGCCGGTTATGGGTTACTATGTCCTGCTCTGTTCCAGATACATTTAGCTGCTTTAGTCATGATATCTATTTTACTCACATTCTGCAGCATCTGAATATTTTGCACTTTAGTAACACTACTGGAAGGAATACCCATTGGACATCAATACGGTATTTCAAATTAATTGAAATGTTTTCTGCGTTTTTTGCAGAGTGCTGTGGAGATGGGAATTCAACAACCAAAAATTAAATTTTCTGAAATTTTAGAACGAAGATATGCAATGCCTCTCTTTGTAAGTTATATGATTGCCCTGTTTAGGAACAGAATAGGAGGCTTATATCATTTCATGTCCTGTTGAATTTCCATGACTCTATATTTTTCTGTTGGCAACAATATGGGACATATAACAATGGAGGATGCATTTTAATGAGCAGATTGGCATTGGGCTGCTTCTTCTACAACAATTAAGTGGAATTAATGGCATTATGTTCTACAGCAGTTCCATTTTTAAGTCTGCCGGTGAGTTCTACTGTCAAAGCTAGTTGTCATAAGAATATGTTACTTAGGGTTTGAATATGGTACTTAGGGTTTGAATGAGGTAGATTTTGTCAAGGGAAAACTACAAAATAAATATTTGTAATTTGGACTTGCAAATTCTACAGTGAGCCATATGTAGAGGGCTTGCAGGATTTTTCAAAGTTTTATATCCTAAACCGACAACTCATTCTTATATGGCCTTTTAGTTTCACGTTCTATGTCACAAGTTCTCAATACCTGTACTTATTTACAAACTCATTATATATTATTTGAACTTCACAGGAATTTCATCGGGTAATGCTTCTACCCTTGGACTTGGTGTTGTTCAGGTTGTTCCCCTATGCTAGCAACACACAAGTAAAATAGTTTCAAAGGAACAAGGGTGTAATATTTCTATAAACCTTGTAGATGGAATGCTATCTGAAGGATTTGATTATTGTTGGTGTATAGGTTGTTATGACTGCAGTCACTGGAGGGATGATTGACAGAGCTGGCAGACGTCTCCTCCTCCTGGTAAGTAAATGACCCATTCTTCCCATCGATATTCTAATTATAGAAAAATGTAGCAGACTTGTAAGCATGCTAATCAACAATATATCTACTAAGGATTCCTAATTGCTTAATCAGGTATCATCTGGAGGAATGTCTGTCTCTCTTTTCCTAGTTGGGGCTGCATTTTATGCTAAGGTAGTCAACTATTGTGGAGATGTTTTTTCAATACTTATGTCTATGTTCTTGGCGTGATGGAGTGGAATGTATATAAAAATCAAAGTAGATGCCTGTTAAGATGTTAAAAATGCATGTCAACATTCCTTTAGATTCAATGATAACTAGTAGCAATAATAAACTTGAGTTCCTAATGTGTTATTGCACTTCTTAGAGCCACCTGTCAGGAGACCAACATCTTGAAACATTCATCAGTGTTTTGACCTTGGCAAGTGTGTTGGTAAGCTCATATTCCAGCTACTACTTGACTTCCTGCAATCAGTATTAGTGCACTAATATCTTTACATATGCTTTTTGTAGTTATCTGACTGTATGTCTAAATACAGGCCTACATCATCTCCTTCTCACTTGGGATTGGTGCTATCCCTTGGATTATAATGTCTGAGGTAGTTTCACCACATCTTTTTCAGCATGGAAGCCCAAAAAAAATAAAAAATCCATATTAACTTTTTCTTTCATCTGTGGCTGTAAAACATTTCGTTTTCTTACATCTAGAAAAGTATAGGTGCAAAAGAAATCCTCTCAAGTGACACATAGAATTAGTGGATGCTCCTCACACAGAACTGACATATGACTACTTCTAAGGACAAAGCAACTGAAATTCAATTTTGTTTTTGTCACCCGTTGCAGATACTTCCAGTTAATGTTAAGGGATTGGCTGGTAGTGCAGCAACATTGGCAAACTGGTCATCTTC
The DNA here is from genome assembly GCA_018584345.1 of Thuja plicata. Lineage (NCBI taxonomy): Eukaryota > Viridiplantae > Streptophyta > Pinopsida > Cupressales > Cupressaceae > Thuja > Thuja plicata. The sequence continues at coordinate 1,686,431 of MU224963.1, read as the reverse complement.
TTGGCTGGTGACCATGACTATAAATTTACTTCTACAGTGGAGCCCTGCAGGTAGTTTGGTTGCAGTCATTGTTATGAAACGTATTTATATGTCCAAGCTAGCTTTACACTCTCAATATTAATTGTCTGAGGAATTTGTATCTTACTGCAGGAACATTCTTGCTTTATGCAATCATATGCTTTTTCACTTCAATCTTTGTGGGACTTTTTGTGCCTGAAACTAAAGGGCGGACTCTAGAGGAAATTGAGGCATCATTTAAATCATCTTAATCAGGAAGAATACCTTACATGAATAAGTGCTGAATAAGTGCTGTTTCTGGAATTAACTGTGAGATATTTTTGTATAAATATTTCCAATCATACTCTGTCATCTATCATCAGAATAAAATAAGATTTTTAATGTCTCTGAATGTCTTACATGTTGCTTCTACAGATTGGTATCATATATACACTTCCATGCCTCAGAGAATATATGATTATGACCCTAGTTTAAGGATGTGATTCATATGAAGTGCAGATTCTCTGAGATTACTATACACCCTTATCGCATGGAAGAAGATGACATTTGTGGCTATGATCTCTGTAGCTTATCTTCAGGTTGCAATTAGATTCTTCCTTAATGGTAGCTCTTCAGTAAAGTCTCTCGCTGCAATGGATATGTCTAAGAAAGTTTGTGTTGATCTGGCTTCGCCTGCAAGTATTAATGCAGGAATGTCATGGAAATCCATTATTGAGAATTGGGGGATGGGTACAATTCAATCAAAATACTAAATCCATACGGATGTTACTACTGTATATAGCATTTATTGATGAATTGTGTAGTTTCTTGTAAGATGTAAAAATATTGCATAAAATTTTGCACTTCCCATTATATATTGGATTTTATGCTCTAGGCCTAAGTATTTTTGTTTACCATACCCCTTCACTCTATGATACAAAAATCTTGTGAACTGAATAATTTAACTATTAATGTACAAGTAGCCAGTCGGTTGAATGGGAGGAAGAGTCATGAGCTGGGAAAAGTTTTAATTTTTTTTGTATTGTAAAATATTTGAATTCAGCATTATTTAGTTGCGAAAAGTTGTTGCAATAGTCCATGGAGAAAATAGTGAAGCCTCATTATTTCCTTTGTGCTTCAAGCTTTATAGAGACAACATCAAGAACATTGGTCCCTTTTAACATTATTTAATGAAGCCTACAATCTTGTTCATCATTATTCTAGAAGGATAAGATGATCAACTTGAAGGGGTATTAGAAGTTATATTATAATGCATTTGTATCTAATAATTGAAGCGAAAAGTTGCACATAAATCAACAAAAGTTAAATGATTGATCTTAACTTTATAGAAAAATTTTAATAAACGTGAAGAAAAGTTTAATGGGTTATCCATATTACATTTTGAGGGAAAAAAATGAGTCTTTTAATTATTTCTTTGTCAAAATTCTGCCAAATCACAATTTAATGTTCATGTGAAAGTGTTGAAGAAATTGATTAGATAAGTATATGAATGGATGGATCCATGAATCAGTGGTTAAAATCAATCTAGGGTAATTTTTTAAAAATGTATGATTATGATTAAATGACTTAATTCAAGTTATGGGACGTGTTGGCCTCATTTAATGATTCAATAACTAGGCTCTAGAGCTATAACATAGAGATTAGATATCTGCACTAAGTAGTTATTTTACTCATCATGAAGGTTCATTTATTTATCAACTCAAGGTTGTGAACTTGAAATAGGTTAGCACTATATGTGCACTAGGACTAAATTATAGCCATACTAGATCCTAGAACTGGCAAGGAAAGAGTATTGAAAGTAAAATGTTTGAAATGAAATGGTATCAATACTAAGCATAGATCAACCACTAATATGAATTGGAACATATAACATAAACATAAGCATCACCAAACAGACAAGAAGTTACTTTGTTCTACCTTGGCTGCAGGAACAGTCACATAATAGAATTATGATGGCTGCAGGAATAAACAATTATTGAAACCGGAACTAATTGTTGAACAGAAAAGTAACTACTAACTAAATGGGTGGGATTCTCACCAAGTGGGACCCCTTGGGTGAGTCCTCCTTAAAACTCAACTCGGATGCAACAAATTAAAGTATCATTCCATTAATTGAAAATGTTGTTACAACATAGCAGTAATATGACTTTATTTCTTGAAAGCTGAAAATGAAAGTATAGTATCAGAAAATCTAACCTCCACAAGAGGCACATCTTATCATTATTTATTGAAGGAAGCTTCTAACTAACTCTAACTAACTAGGCAGTCAAATCCAACAAGCTAGGAAGACACCACTTATTCAAATCATGAAAAATTGGAACGAGGTTATACATGCATAAGATTTAGTCAAACTAATCCTACCTCAAGAGGATCTAGCATAACAAAACCTCCTAAATCTTCTCAACAAACATACATGAAGATTTAATGTTGAGTTACCACTTCCACACGAGATGGAAGTTTTCAAACATTGTCCTCTTCAATGTCCATCTCATCTTGATTCCTTCAACAACCGAGCAATTGGCATGAACTTCTTCTACCTTGCAAGCTCCATTTATATTCACATCTTCATTTATACCTATATTATGATATTATCATGCACAAGATAATTGTATATCCACAATCACCTTAGAATAACATTCATTCAATTACATGCAAAACTAATATAGATAGATCACATGAAAGGTTAATATTAACAAAAAGGAGTACAAGGATAAGTTCATGCCCATGGCTCAAAAGTTTAGGAAAATAGTATAAAAGATGTCAGCAATATGGTAATAAACCCCATAATAACAACAACAAACATATAAAAAATGAGCCATTATTTGGACTCATCAAGGTGGGCCCCCTTAACACCATACATCTAAAAATATGAAGTCATAAAATCTATTGGAGTGAATATGCCAAAATAACACAAGCAAGAATATTGTGATTTAATTCATGGGTGATATCCTTCTTTCAACTTTAGGTAAAGTATTAACTCTATTTTGAATGTTGTTCAAAGCATCTATTAAGTTAGATTATGTTTGGTAGAAGAATGAATGCTTATATAAGTGTTAGAAGGTGAAGAATACATTTGTTTATATCAAGATAGATAGAGCTATAGTAAGAAAATGATTCTTGACATGGGTATTGATACTTGTGGAATGTAGGTTTGGTTGAGATTGGGTTGTAAAAGGAGGATTAATGGGATGGGTTAAGGGAAGGAGAATGTGAATAGTCAATAGTAGTGAGATGTAAAGAAGATGTGGGAATAAGGAGAGGTGTGATGTAAATGAGACGTGGGAATAAGGAGAGAGGTGGTGATGGAAGGACTATGAGGTTGGGGGTAGATGGATAAAATAACATGGGAGTAACAATAGGGAAAGAAGAGCATGCAAAAGAAAAGGTTGGGGATCAGTTTTGGGAGGGGACAATAGATGATGAGGTGTGAGAATCAGAAGTTTAACGAGTATCACAAAAAGTATTCCATCCATCCACAATAAGGCTTATACCAGTAAAACCTTTATTCCATAAGATTTTAAAAATATGAGCATGGCCTAAAGAATATCTACCAATTCTAAAGGATTCAACCAATAATTAAGTTTTATAACATCATCTTTGAGTATTTATAAGCTAGTGTAAATGTCCATCTTCCTATGATTTCTCATATTAGCAAGATGAACTTCATAAAAGCTCAACTCTCCTAGTAGGACTATAGTTGAACCTAGTTTATAATACCAATGATATACTAGGGAGATTTGAGATCTTAGTTTTTATTCCTAGGTTAGGATCACATTTCCCATATATCAAATAACTTCAATCCATTTATCAAAATAATTAGTATCTTATTTAATAAAAAGGTGTATTCAAATTTACCATGTCAACCATGGGAACTTCAATTTGATCCATATCATTAAAGATTTGAGTCTAGGACTTCTCCTAGTTGAGATATGTGATCTTGGACATAGATGTTTTATCATTCAACCTTGTGATTGATGAAAAGAGAGAAAAAGCAGAAAAGAACATACACATTTTACTTAAACTAAAGATGACAAATTTAGAACAATATAAAATTAAAAATTAAAAATTAAAATGGAAGTTCAAAACCCTAGGGAAACAAACTATAAGGGTTTATAATGTTAAAGTTCACCAAAATGTAGAGGAAAAAATACCTTCTACACCTATCTATAATCTAATCAAACACAAAATTAGAATATACATAAATCTAGGACATATATGAGTTGGGATTGGTAATTGAATAAAATATACAATATATATATGATTACTATGTTCTTTTGTTGAATTGGAGTTATAAATGTGGAAGATGTAGCTATGTAATGTGTTGGACAATAATAATAAAAAATCATAAATTGATGTTAGTTGTAGACTATGTCACAAACCTATCTACATTGTTTCCTTGTTTTAGGATGCGAATGCTTGTGATTTAATTTGGTGATGGCACACTTTAATCAATTGGAACATAACTTTGTCTAATACTATCATAGTATTTTAAAACCTATGCACTTTGGAAGATACTTTATCCTCTATCATCACAATCCATTGAAAATTTTGTGTTTATGAAGATAATTTGTTTGGACTAATCTAACACTAATAAACACCTTTGGAGGTTTACTATAAGAAGGTGATATATGTAACTTCCAACTTCAAGTCGAACCCTTAGTGTCAATTCCATAAGATTTAAAGAGACATAAGACACACTATGAAAAATATTAAAGTGTGGTATCTATCAATGCTAGATTTAATATGTGAATATTGTTACTTGACAATGCTTTCAATGTGATATGATATGATCTCCAATCTTATCAATGACCTAGATAGATTTATAGTGCATTGTATCTTGTCCTTCAAATATTACATCCTTCTAACACCCAAGAATGGAAGCATTATGACAAATACACCTGCAAATAAAAAATGAAACATACACATGCATTTGAAACCAAAACCTCACTCCATTGCCCTCCTATCCGTCAAGATCTCATATTTGAATATAGACACTCTTAGAAGCACACACACGAGAGGCTAAGAAGAACGAAGATTCAAAGATAAATAACCACAAGATGAATAAGCAATGATGATTCAATAAAACTAGAATGTAAGAAATGTTGAATGCAAAATGATGGATGAAAGCTAGAATGGATGCTAAAACTGAATACAAATGATATGCAAATGATTGTGGATGCCAAAAGGATGAGAGGAGAGGTGCTTAAATAGATGTCCTCAGGAGGGAATCCAATATTAGGGTGGATGAGAGATAAAATATGTGGACATGACATTGTAAGTGTTAATCCCACATATGGCAGGTGGATGTAAATGCTAGAGGTAGAATATAATAAATAAAGGATGAAGTATATGTGAGAGGGATTTAGAGATATAGTAGAATATGCTTATTTATTTAATGAATTTAATGGAGAAATGAGAATATATGAATAATAGGAATATTATAATGAAAATTATGATTAATTACCTGATATTAATAATATAATGGAGAAATATGAATAATAATATGTAGAATTATAAGGATATATTACTATAACAATATGGATTGACCCGATTAATAGAAAATTAAGATTAATAAGAGGACAATTTTACATGTCTACATATCTATACAAAGTAATGAACAATTCTTAATTTTTTTTCCAAAACATCTTTGAGACCACAATCAAAACCTAAAAAATATCAAATATTTTATAATGAGAAGCTTCTTTCACATTCAGAGATATGATGTTTCCACAATCCATAATATTGAATTTGAGTTCCTCTAGATTGAACTTTGTGTATTTTTATCAACATTTTAGATCACATTGCATGACTCTCCATCAAGATGAATCTAGAGAAAAAAGAAAGATGGAATGCAGACCTCATTTACTTAAATAAATGGGGGAAAGAGACTCGGGGAACAAAAAATGAGAAAAAAGGTGCAGAGGAGAAAAGAATGAGGTAATGAAGAGAATTATGAGAAAGAACATAACAAAAGAATAAGGAATGGGATATGAGAAACTAAGACAAAAGATAAGCCCAAAAATAAATGTTAAAATCTCATATTGAGTGAATAAAATATATAAATAATATTATTTGGATATATAAAACCATAGACATAAATAATATATAAACACATATTTATATAAGAAAATTCATATAGATGCATGCATATATATGTGTGTGCATACACACACGTGATCTTATATTGAATAATGCATAGGAGATGTTACAAATTATAAAGAAATATTTATCTATAAACACATTTACGATCTTGTAGATTGAATGCTTAAAGCTAAATGTTTCTAAAGAGTTGGTCAAAGTCTTTTACTAGTGTATCTAAGGTAGTGGTGTGAAAAGCATGTAAAACAACAAGTAAATTTTGTAGAGAATTGTGGAAAAGAGAGTGACAGGGTAAATATATACCAATAGTAGGAGGTTTAGAATGTGGTAAGAAAATGATGTAAAATGCAATAAATATAGGAAGTGGAGATGAAACTAGAAGAGGAAACACTACTAGTGGATGCAATGATCAATGAAATACTAGGATCATGTGTAATCAGTGCATTAGTAGGGATATGATTGAAGGTACACGAAGTGGTAGTAAGATGAGAATAAGGGATGAAGGTGTGAAAAACTCCAACTAAGTAATAGGTATAGTGGGATGGATAAATTTATGGGATATACCATACTTAGTGACAAAGTTAGGGGGGATCTAGAAATATGAAAAATTAATCAAAGAACATTAAGGTTTTAGGAAAATTCTTTTTACTTGGAGCTATGTACCGATGAGGTCACAAATGAGGGACCTCATACCCATTCAAACATTCAACAATAGAATCCCAACAGGGTTCGAAGCTTCATGGAAAGAACAACACCATAACTTAAACATCACAACATGCCAATGTTGACTAAATAAGGATTCAATTTAATACTAAGACCTTGAACTAATTTCCACCCAAATGGTATAGTAAGTAATAAATCATGGAAATATTGAACCCAATTTTTAAGATTGTACACAGTAGCTAAACTGACAAACTCATATGAAAAATTTTATTTTTCAAAACTTCCTCTATGATAATAAAAAAACAATGTGACATTAATAGATGGAGGATTAGGATTTTGGATTAGAGGACTACGATTAAATGAAGGATTAGAATTATATGGAAGATAAGGACTATGGTTTGGAGTATTGTGATATACAGGAATTGGAAAATGAATTTAATACAGACAAGGGAGGAGATGGAGGTATGGATATTGTATGAGATGTGTATGTAGGTAAGCATAAGCAATAGGATATGAATTTGGATTGGATAGAGATGAGGAGGATGGAATTTTGGTTTCAATATTAAGGAAGTATCTAGGCATAACTTTTTTTTCATTTTTTTTGGAAAATCTTTGTCATTATTAAAGTGGTAGGGAATGATGAAATATTTTTTGGTGGATGGAGAAAGATCATTTTGACCTATAAGAGTTTTATAATCATAGTGATCATATTCAAGTTGGTCAACAAGACTAACCTCATTATCATTGATGTAATTGGGGGTTCCCTTGATCACAAGTTTTGGACTTGTCGAGGTAGGGTATGGATTTATGATGCTAGATTAGATGGGATAAATGAAGGTGTATTAGAAAAGATTGAATTGGATGAGGGTTAAATGGGTTGTATTAGGATTTGGTTGAAATGGGATGAATATTTTTCACTCGAGTAAGGGGATAATTTGAAAGCATACCACATAAATAAAGTGGATAGAAGAAATTTAGATTTGATAGGTATGCACTATTTTTGCACAAGAAGACACACCAAACACTTACATTGGCCTATATCATTCAAGGGAGACTTTTATTCCTTATGTACTCATAATAACCACTATTGTCTCCACTCCATTATAATGGTGATACATGTCCCATTAATACCATCTACCACATGAATGAAATAGCTAGGGAACACAAGGTTATGAACCACCTTGCACCCCTTACCTTTAAGGAATAGTGTGAGCACTTTTCCTCCTTAGTAATAGTGCACTTTAAGGAATAACGATTGAAAGGTCGTAAGCTAGGATGATCAAGATTTATATATAGTCCTTTAAATACCTCAAGGGTATGTGAGGCCAAATCTATGGATGAAAGAGAAAAATGTCAAATATTCAAGAGGAGAGGGTAACCCACTCTCCATCTTCACTTATTAAAACTATAATGTTTTTGGAGGCCTAGCCTAGATTGACAAGGTTCTACTTTCAAGAGGGTTGTCTTTTGAGTCATCTCTTGATTTTCATACTCTGTTAAAACATGAGAGTTGAGGTTTTCTACTAGGGTGATCAAATCCCTAGAAAGGCCCTTTAGAAGGAATGATCCAAGTATTTATGGTCACTCAAGATAACACAAAGAACAAGGGGAGATCATACACTCATTGGGTTCCTTGGGATAACAATGAAAATAAAGTAGGAGAGTAAGTGATGTTTTTGATCCCCTTGAGGTCACATGAAGATATAAGATACATACCACTGACCCAAAGAAATGACAAATAAAGTTTATTAGGCTTTAGAAAAAAAAAGTGTGCAACGAAGTCCTAGTCAAATGACAATGCCTCAGACAGATGAAGTTACAAAACAAAAGTGTTAGTACTTTGAAAGATATTCTTCAATAAAGGATTTTGCTTTTTTAAAATAGATTTTAAAAAAACCCTTGAAAAGATCATAAAGTAGTGTTATGATGTAGCAACATATTTTTTTCAAAAGTAGTGTTATAAAATTTCAGCTCCAAAAATAAAAATGTGAAGAAAAAACCCATACCAAATTTCTAAGAGCTTTTCAAAAAAATTAAAAAAATATTTAAGAAAAAATCATTAATTTGTGACCTAAGAAGTAGATTTATGAAAAATCTATAATTGATAGATATGATTTTCCATCACATTTTTTTACCTCAAAAATAAAAAATCCAAAGAATAGACTCCCACTAAATTCTTGATAACTTATAGAAAATATAAAAATATCTAAAAATTTCACTAGTTGGTGACCTAAAATCTAGATTTATGATAAATCATTAAATCATCTTAAATCACCAAATATTGATGATATAAACTTGATTTACTATAGCTTCCTGAGATGATCCACAAACTATACTAGAAAAAATATAGAAAACTTCCTAAATATTTGAAAGATGTGATGAAATCTTTAAAAACTAGGGTTTTACCCTTAATTTTTCTTGCAAAAGTTAGCCTCAATTTTGCAAAACAAAATACAAATAAGAAGATGAGGTCAACAAACCTTCAAAAGCAAGGATTGAGACAGGATGAAAGTCCCATTAGTATGCTAAAATGAAGACAAGAAGAGATTAAATATAAATAATATAGAAAATAATTTAATACACACAATACCTTCACTTAAAACTCTTCTTTCTCTTCAAATGGAGCTAAAGTAGGGTTGTATCCAACACCCTCTTGATTTGGTCTTTTAATGATGATATATAATGTGGTTGCTTATGTAACCAAAATTGTTATAGTACGACTTAGATGATGAAAAATAAAATGAATACCATGAAGGTGTGATAAAGATTGATTAGATAGAAAATAAATTAGCATATGAATATAGTGAATATAAGATTCAATAGACAAAACAACAACATAAAGCTATAATTAAAGTGAATTTAATAGAAAATTGGATAACATAAGGATGTTAAATCGATCAGATTTCCACAATCCATTGAATTAGAGCTGAGTTTCTGGTTTTTGATTGTGTGTATTTTTTAACATAAGGATGTGATAAAATAAAATTTTAGAAAGTTGAATAGTGTAAGATTAAGGTGATTGAATTAATAAATTAAGTTCTTTAATTGAATGTAAAATATGGCTCGCAATATGTGAAAAACAACAGACAATCGAACAAGGGCTTTCAATCATTTTTATTCAAACGATCTTGCTTGAGTTAATGATGGGCTTTCTACAAACATATTTACAGTTTTGGGTTATTTTCCTCGTTCTATCATAGGGGTAAATTGTAAATGCTAACCAAACTGAATAGGAGGCTACTAACTATCATCCTTGCAGACCCACAGAGTTAGAAGAAAGGGATACTGTGGAAGAAAGATTGCATTTTAAATCTCCTTCCCCATTTAACTCTGCAGAAGGCAATGAGACAATTGATTTCAATGAGATTTTGCAAGTGAATGTAGAATCTAGAGAGAATATTGATGAGGACACCTGCTTTGGAAGACAAAACCCCATGAAAAATAGAGGATGTAGAAAGAACTGCAGAACAAAATGAATCTAGCATGCCACAGGATCTTGGAAAGTTAGGGGATGAGGAGATATTGAACGTGGACACTGATGTTAATGAAATTCCCACCACGCTTAGTAACCAGATTTCTACAAAAGAAGTGGAAAAGACTAATGAGAAGGATTCACAAGAAAATACAGTTGAGGAAACTATGTCTGAGGAAGGAGATAGGGGTAACAATGGCATTAGAAGTCATATTATAATGTATTTGTATCTAATAATTCAAGCTTAGTCTTGAAAACTTGCACATAAATAAACAAAAGTAGCTAAATGATTGATCTTAACTTACAGTAAACTTTAAATAAACTACAAGAAAAGTTAAATGGGTCATCCATATTACATTGAGGAAAAAAATGATTCTTTTAGTTATTTCTTTGTCAAAATTATGCCAAATCATAATTCAATGTTCATGTGAAAGTGTTGAAGAAACTGATTAGATAAGTATATGAATGGATGGATCCATGAATCAGTGATTAAAATCAATCTAGGGTAATTTTTTAAAATGTATGATTATGATTAAATGACTTAATTTAAGTTATGGGATGTGTTGGCCTCCTTTAACGATTCAATAACTAGGCCCTAGAGCTATAACTTAAAGATTAGATATCTGCACTAAGTAGTTATCTTACTCATCATGAAGGTTAATTTATTTATCAACTCAGGGGTGTGAACTTGAAATAGGTTAGCACTATATGTGCACTAGGACTCAATTGTAGCCATACTATCCTAGAACTGGCAAGGAAAGAGTACCAAAAGTAAAATGCTTGAAATGAAATTGAATCAATACTAAGCATGGATCAACCACTAATATGAACTAGAACAAATAACAAAAACATAAGTCTCAGCAAACAGATATGAATTTATTGTGTTATGTCTTGACTGCAGGAATAGTCACATAATAGAATTATGGGGGCTGCAGAAACAGACAATTATTGAAACTGGAACTAATTGTTGAACATAAAAGTAACTACTAACTAAATGGGTGGAATTCTCACCAAGTAGGACCCCTTGCATGAGTCCTCCTTAAAACTCAACTCAGATGCAACAAATTAAAGTATCATTCTATTAATTGAAAATGTTGTTACAACAGAGCAGTAATATGACTCTATTTCTTAAAAGCTGAAAATAAAAGTATAGTATTAGAAAATCTAACCTTTACAAGAAGCACATCTGATCATTATTTATTAAAGTAAAGCTTCTAGCTAACTCTAATTAACTAGGTAGTTGACTCCAACAAGCTAGGAAGACGCCACTTATTCAAATCATGAAAAACAGGAACGAGGTTATACATGCATAAGATTTAGTCCAACCAATCTAGCCTCAGAGAGGATCTAGCATAACAAAATCTCCTAAATCTTCTCAACAAACATACATGGACATTTAAAGTTGAGTTACCACTTCCACATGATCTGGAAGTTTTCAAACATTGTCCTCTTCAATGAACATCTCATCTTGATTCCTTCAACAACTGAGCAATTGGCATGAACTTCTTCTACCTTGAAAGCTCCATTTATTTTTGCATCTTGATATGTACATGAATTATGATACTAGCATGCACAAGATAATTGTATATCCACAATCACTTTAGAATAACATTCATTCAATTTCATGCAAATGTAATATAGATAGATCACATAGTAGGTTAATATTAACAAAAAGGGGTACAAGGATAAGTTCATGCCCATGGCTCAAAAGTTTAGGAAAATAGTATAAAAGATATCAACAATTTGGTACTAAACCCATAATTAAAAACAACAAACATATTAAAATTGAGCCATTATTTGGACTCATCAAGGTGGACCCCCTTAACACCATACATCTAAAAATATGAATTCATAAAATCTAATAGAGTGAATATGCCAAAATAGCACAAGCAAGAATATTGTGATTTAATTCATGGGTGATATCCTTCTTTCAACTTTAGGTAAAGTATTAACTCTATTTTGAAAGTCGTTCAAAGCATCTATTAAAGTAGATTATGTCTGGTAGAAGAATGAATGCTTATATAAGTGTTAGAAGGTGAAGAATACATTTGATTATATCAAGATAGATAGAGCTATAGTAAGAAAATGATTCTTGACATGGGTGTTGATAGGTGGAATGTAGGTTTGGTTGAGATTGGATTGTAGAGTGAGGATTAATGGGATGGGTTAAGGGAAGGAGAATGTGAATAGTCAATAATAGTGAGATGTAAAGAGGATGTGGGAATAAGGAGAGGTGTGATGTAAATGGGACGTGGGAATAAGGAGAGGGGTGGTGATGGAAGGACTATGAGGTTGGGGGTAGATGGATAAAATAACATGGGTGATGGGAGTAACAATAGGGAAAGTGGAGCATGCAAAAACAAAGGTTGGGGATCAATTTTGAGAGGGGAGAATAGATGACGAGGCTTGAGAATCAAGAGTTTAATGAGTATCACAAAAACTATTCCGTCCCTTCACAATAAGGCTTATACCAGTCAAACCTTCATTCCATAAGATTTTAAAAACATGAGCATGGCCTAAAGAACATCTACCAACTCTAAAGGATTCAACCAATAATTAATTTTTATAACATCATCCTTGAGTATTTATAAGCTAGTGTAAATGTCCATCTTCCTATGATTTCTCGTATTAGCAAGATGAACTTCATAAAAGCTCAACTCTCCTAGTAGGACTATAGTTGAACGTAGTTTATAATACCAATAATATACTAGGGAGATTTGAGATCTTAGTTTTTATTCCTAGGCTAGGATCCCATTTCCCATATATCAATTAACTTCAATCCATTTATCAATAAAATTAGTATCTTATTTAATAAAAAGATGAATTCAAATTTACCTTGTCAACCATGGGAACTTCAATTTGATCCATATCATTAAATATTTGAGTCTAGGACTTCTCATAAATGAGATATGTGATCTTGGGCGTAGATGTTTTATCATTCAACCTTGTGATTGATGAAAAGAGAGAAAAAATAGAAATGAACATACACATTTTACTTAAACTAAAGATGACAAATTTAGAACAATATAAAATTAAAATAGAAGTTCAAAACCCTAGGGAAACACACTAGAAGGGTTTATAATGCCAAAGCTCACCAAAATATAGAGGGAAAAATAGCTTCTACACCTAACTATAATCTAATCAAGCGCAAAATTAGAATATACATAAATCTAGGATATATATGAGTTGGGATTGGTGATTGAATAAAATATACAAAATATATATGATCACTATGTTCTTTTGTTGAATTGGAGTTATAAATGTGGAAGATGTAGCTATGTAATGTGTTGGACAATAATAATAATAAAATCATAAATTGATGTTAGTTGTAGAGATGTAGAGAGAGAGACAGAGAGAGAGAGAGAGAGAGAGAGAGAGAGAGAGAGAGAGAGAGAGAGAGAGGNGTAGAGAGAGAGAGAGAGAGAGAGAGAGAGAGAGAGAGAGAGAGAGAGAGAGAGAGAGAGAGAGTTGAGTTAGCACAGATAGAGAATTGCATATGAGGTTATGCACAATTGAGAAATTATTTCAGATAGTATTGTGATGATGTGGTTAAGAGCGCATACAGAGACTCTTGACCAATCACTAGTTCCACCACCTTTGCAACAACCAAATAGGCCTAAAATGCACCCAATAACAAAGCATCTCCTAAAAGATCTTTCTCCCTTGACTCCTAACCATGAAAAAGTCTTGGAAAATGATTATAAACACCAAATTATCAAGGTTTTGGGTCACTAACATTCACCTATTCGTCTAGGCATCAAACCCTCACTACTAGGGTCATTAGGCTAGGGCTTTCTCAATCTAGGATCTCCAAGCACTATCTCTTCCAATTGATGGACCAAACACCTTCTCCTGGTCATATCATGAAGGATTAGCCAAGGAGCCAAATTCATGTCTTTTACCCTGCAACAGTAAAAAAATGGTGATCACCCTATAGCCAAGGAGCCAAATTCATGTCTTTTACCCTGCAACAATCAAACAATGGTGATCACCCTGCAACATATTGATCAATCTTTAATTTATAAGCTTAGTTTGATATGGTGCAATGATGGATTCATCCCCAAAATCATAGACACTACAGTAAGGGATTAATCCTAATCCATTTACTCAAAACAATTCACAATTTCCAGGCTTGTCACGGGATAGTCGGATTCCTAGGCTTCAAAATTAATTCAAATTAATTGAAATGATGTTCAAAGCATTCACAAATGTTTCTACAACCTTTTGAATCAATAAAGAATTAAAAAATAAAACAAAGTATGCAAGAAAAACTTATTTTATTGCTTCAAATCATGCTCTGTCTGTACAAATGGATGTACCCAGCCATACTACTACGATCTCCTGCCTTTGTGTGGGCATATACAAGTGAAAAATAACCTCTGCAACCAATTCCATCATTTATTTGTGATTACAAATGTAGTTTAACCTCCTAAATCTAATTTCCCACCAAATACAACTAGTCATTAGTATTCAAATATTTAAATTATTAGCTTGACGTGTATTTTGGTTTTATTCTTGTTTTCAACTTATTCCAACTTAAGGATTCATCTCCTAGGATCCATTAGACCTTACTAAAAAAGTATAGACCCTAATTGAACCCTTGGGGCACTATTGGCCCAACTTACAATATTTTGATGTCCTAGTCCTTTACTTGGACCATTAGGACTTAGCAACATTTTATTACATTCTTTAATGCAAATTGCCATTATTGGCTTTAATACATCCCAATTCACAATTAGGGATGATTTTGTCCTTCTATCTCTGATTGGATCCATGGTGAGCCTAGGTGTCTTCATAGGTACTCCTGCACCAGTAGGTCACAAACCTATCTACATTGTTTCCTTGTTTTAGGATGCAAATGCTTGTGATTTAATTTGGTGATGGTACACTTTAATCCATTGGATCATAATTTTGTTTAATACTATCATAGTATTTTAAAACCTATGCATTGTGGAAGATATGTGCTTTATCCCCTATCATCACAATCTTTTGAAACTTATGTGTGAAGATCTATTTTTTGGACTACTCTGACACTAATAAGCACCTTTGGAGGTTTACTATAAGACTTGGTGAATTATGTAACTTCCAACTTCAAGTTGAAACCCTAGTGTCAATTCCATAAGATTTAGAAAGACATAAGACACACTATGAAAAATATTATAGTGTGGTATCTATCAATGCTAGATTTAATATGTGAATATTATTACTTGACAATGTTTTCAATGTGATTTGATATGATCTCCAATATTATCAATGACCTAAATAGATTTATAGTGTATTGTATCTTGTCCTTAAAATATTACATCCTTCTAACATCCAACAATGGAGGAATCATCGCAAATACACTTGCAAATAAAAAATGAAACATACACATGCATTTGAAACCAAAACCTCACTCGATTTCCCTCCTATCTGTCGAGATCTCATGTTTGAATATAGACGCTCTCAATAGCACACACACGAAAGACTATGAAAAACAAAGATTCAAAGATAAATAACCACAAGATGAATATGCAATGATGATTAAATACAACTAGAATGTAAGAAATGTTGAATGCAAAATGATTGCTGGAAGCTAGAATGGATACTAAAATTGAATACAAATGACATGCAAGTGGATGCCAAAAGGATGAGAGGATAGGCGCTTAAATAGATGTCCTCAAGAGGGAATATCATATTAGGGTGGATGTGGGATAAAATATGTGGGCATGACATTGTAAGTGTTAATCCCACATGTGGCAGGTGGATGTAAATGCTAGAGGTGGAATATTATAAATAAAGTATGAAGTATATGTGAGAGGGATTTAGATATATAATAGAATATGTTTATTTATTTAATGAATTTAATAGAGAAATGAGAATATAGGAATAATAGGAATATTATAATGAAAAGTATGATTAATTGCACGATATTAATAATATAATAGAGAAATATGAATAATAATATATAGAATAATAAGGATATATTACTATAACAATATGGATTGACTCGATTAATAGAAAATTGAGATTAATAAGAGGACAATTTTACATGTCTACATATCTATATAAAGTAATGGAAAATTCTTACTTTTTTTTCCAAAACATCTTTGAGACCACAATCAAAAGCTAAAAAATATCAAAGATTTTATAATGAGAAACTTCTTTCATATTTGGAGATATGATGTTTCCACAATCCACAATAGTGAATTTCAGTTCCTCTAGATTGAACTTTGTGTATTTTTATCAACATTTTAGATCACATTACATGACTCTCCATCAAGATGAATCTAGAGCAAAAAGAAAGATGGATGAATCTAGAGCAAAAAGAAAGATGAAATGCAGACCTCATTTACTTGAATAAATGGGGGATAGAGACTCCGGGAATAAAAATGAGGAAAAAAGGCGTAGAGGAGAAAATAATGAGGTAATGAAGAGAATTATGAGAAAGAACATAAAAAAAGAATAAGGAATGAGATATGAGAAACTAAGACAAAAGATAAGCCCAGAAAATCAATGTTAAAATCTCATATTGAATGAATAAAATATATAAATAATATTCATTGGATATATAAAACCATAGGCATAAATAATATAAGAACACATATTTATATAAGAAAATTTATATACATGCATGCATACATATGTGTGTGCATACACACACGCGCGCGCGATCTTATAATGAATAATGCATAGGAGATGTTACAAATTATAAAGAAATATTTATCTATAAACACATTTACAGTCTTATAGATTGAATGCTTAAAGTTAAATGTTTCTAAAGAGTTGGTCAAAGTCTTTTAGTAGTGTATCTAAGGTAGTCGTGTGAGAAGTATGGGAACCAATAAGTAAACTTTGTAGAGAATTGTGGAAAAGAGAGTGACAAGGTAAATATATACCAATAGTAGGAGGTTTAGAATGTGGTATGCAAATAACATAAAATGGAATAAATATAGGAAGTGGGGATGAAACTAGAAGAGGAAATACTACTAGTGGATGCAATGATAAATGAAACACTAGGATCATGTGTAATCAGTGTACTAGTAGGGATATTATTGAAGGTACATAAAGTGGTAGTAAGATGAGAATAAGGGGTGAAGGTGTGAAAAAATTCAACTAAGTAATAGGTATAGTGGGATGGATAAATTTAAGGGATATACCATACTTAGTGACAAAGTTAGGGGGGATCTAGAAAGATGAAAATTAATCAAATAACATGAGGGATTCAATTTGTTTTTGGGAAAACACTTTTGAATTGGAGTTGTGTACCGATGAGGTCACAAATGAGGGACTTCATACCCATTCAAACATTCAACAAGAGAATCTCAACACGGTTTGAACCTTCATGGAAAGAACACCAACACCATAACTTAAACATCACAACATGCCAATGTTGACTAAAGAAGGATTCAATTTAATACTAATACCTTGAACTAATTTCCACCCAAATGGTATAGTAAGTAATAAATCATGTAAATATTGAACCCAATTCTTAAGATTGTACACATTAGCTAAACTGACAAACTCGTGAAAATTTTTATTTTTCAAAATTTCCTCTATGATAATAAAAAAACAATGTGACATTAATAGATGGAGGATTACGATTTTGGATTATAGGAATAGGATTAAATGAAGGATTTGAATTATATGGAAGACAAGGAATATGTTTTGGAGTATTGTGATATACAAGAACTGGAAAATGAATTTAATACAGACAAGGGAAGAGATTGAGGTATGGATATTGGATGAGATGTGTATGTAGGTAAGAATACACAATAGGATATGAATTTGGATTGGATAGAGATGAGGAGGATGGCATTTTGGTGTCAATATTAAGGAAGTATCTAAGCATAACATATTTGTCATTTTTTTTAACATCTTTGTCATTATTAAAGTCATAGGGAGTAATGAAATATTTTTTGGTGGATGGAGAAAGATCATTTTGACCTATAAGATTCTTATAATCATAGTTATCATATTCAATTTGGTCAACAAGACTAACCTCATTATCATCGATGTAATTGGGGGTTCCCTTTATCACAAGTTTTGGACTTGTCGAGGTAGGTTATGGATTTATGATGCTGGATTAGATTGGATAAACGAAGGTGTATTAGAAAACATTAAATTGGACGAGGGTTAAATGGGCTGGATTAGGATTTAGTTGAAATATTACGAAGGTTCTCACTTGAGTAGTGGGAGAATTTGAAGGCGTACCAAATAAATAAAGTGGATAGAAGAAATTTAGATTTGATAGGTATGCACTAGTTTTGCACAAGAAGACACACCAAACACTTTCACTGGCCTATATCATTCAATTGAGATTTTTATTCCTTATGTAATCATAATAACCACTATTGTCCCCACTCTATTATAATGGTGATATATGTCTCATTAATACCATCTACCACATGAATGAAATAGCTAGGGAACACAAGGTTATGAACCACCTTGCACCCCTTAACTTGAAGGAATAGTGTGAGCACTTTTCCTCCTTAGTAGTAGTGCACTTTAAGTAATAATGATTGAAAGGTCGTAAGATAGGATGAAAAAGGTTTATATATAGTCCTTTAAATACCTCGAGGGTATGTGAGGCCATGATAGGGAGCCTCCTTGGTAACCTTCTGAGTTTGCTTGAAACTCTTAATAGGTCTCTCTTAGGACCTCTAGGGCTTCCTCAATCCACCCTTAAACACCTTGAAGAATCAGTTCTTCCTCTTCAACC